>JAUMHH010190594.1:0-14163 GCA_032359455.1 Chlamys rubida
GGATATTTGTTACTAGGTAAGGGAGTGTTGAGGGGATCAGGATATTTGTTACTAGGTAAGGGAGTGTTGAGGGGATCTGAATATTTGTTACTAGGTAAGGGAGGGTTAAGGGGATCAGGATATTTGTTACTAGGTAAGGGAGTGTTGAGGGGATCTGGATATTTGTTACTAGGTATAAGGGAGGGTTGAGGGGATCTGGATATTTGACGGTAGGCGGGGAAGGTGTGGGCAGTATATATTTGTTGATATTTGTTGATATTTGTTACAGAGTAGATTCATACAAAAATTGTGGGGATGAAATTCTCGGACGGAGGGAGAACTCGGACGATAAAAATTCAATAAAGGTAACAGATCGTGAAAGAAAAATTGAATAAATTGCATGTCGACTTTCAAAATTTTTCTCGTTGTTGATAATTACAGTCAATACAAGTTTATCTCCCGAGATCCAACAGTTTTTATGATTCTGTACTTGAAGATTGAACAGGTACTCTGTAGATGTGTGTATACACGGCCCATATACATACCCCGTACACACACGTAGACGGGGCGAGTTTAGTCCTTTTCAATAGGGACTGTAAATGATTTATTTTGAAAGAGTTTGGTATAGAAAACATTTAATGGTTAATTACTTTGAATCCTTGATCAATCTCTATACAATGTCTGACATTTATTTAAATGATAATATCATTAAATTTGTTAGCACAGCTAACGGTGAAACTATAAAAAAAATAATATAAAGGACGTTATTTATTTAATATTTCCTTTTACATTTTTTAAGCAAAGGCTTAACAATCATTAAATATATTTTTCTCAGTTCAATTTACCGATTTTTTTGTAAACGTTATGAATTAAATGACTTACTCGATTAATTTACTTTACCTTATTTACCGTTAAAAATTTAAGTAAGTACCATTTCTGTATCTTGGTCTTGATTATGTTCGATAGTCCCCAATAAATCATGTTCGTTCTTCTGATATACAGGATTTATTTTCGTGTTATTATCGTTATATTTTTTATTATTATTTTCTTTTTAAGATTTAAGTCTATGAATTGACAATATTTTGTTTACCAATAATTGAGTTAGGTCAATAAAATGTTATAAGTGCGACTGGAACATACAAATGTCACACGAGCATAAATTGTATGTTTTATTTACAAACAAAGGTAAGGAATAATTGGATTTTTATATGTAGGGACACACACAACAAACTCGTTCTCGAGTGTGTCAATAGCATGTAAGGACATGACTGACAACAATCAACGTCAAAAGCACAGGTGTGAAGTTTACAGGTAAAACCTGCAGGCCCCCACCGGACATGTACCCCGGGGGTCGGGCCAGTTGTACCGCTAACGGCCATCACACACCCGGGTATGACAAGAACATGTCATTTTCACCTGTCATCTCTACCAATTAGTCACCTGAGCACTTCTCTATAATGATATTTCTTACTTGTCGCCCCGGTTAGAGTTGAACATGTCTGGTGATCTGGTTGGTATTGATTTTATAATGATACCGTAGTGTTGATAGCTTGTAAGTGCTTAAGGGAGAAAATATATAATCATCATTTGTCTTGTGGCCATGTTTCGATGAAGATTCTTTGTTATTGCCAAAATTTATTATAATAAAATACAGTCAAGGCCAGTTAAACCATCATTGTATTTTTGATAATACAGTTCAATTTTGATCTGTATTTTATTCCAATAAATTAGTTGCTAATAAATATATATCCAAACATAATCAATGGAAATATCATGCATTAGTCAAAACAAATACCTTCTATTTACATTTATCTATAAGCATCTCCAAAAAATGCGGATATCAAGAAACGGTTCCGACTCTGCCATTACAACATACCCGCCGCCCCTTTAACGACATTAACACGTTATAAACGGATATTCCGTGTACACAACATTTCAGACGTAAACAATATCCTCCTATCATTATCTTCTTAATATGTATTTGATAAATAACACAAAAAATTGATGTTTCAATAATTGAAATAAAAGTTGCTATTTAAATAAATAAATCTGGAATTAATTTTCAAACATTGTCAATGATTCTATTTCAAAATACGGTCGCCTTTATTATATTTGTAGAAAGGAATATTTTAATAGAAATATACAATATCCTAATAATTTGACATTTTAAATCCTTGTGTCTTTTTCCTGTTCACTGCACACTGATTTGTTGGTAGCCTCTGCCACTGTCTGCACATCATTCGTTAGCGCGAGGGCACGTGCATGGTTGAAGTGATGCACGTGCATTTGATTAATACTATTATTTTTCCTCGTAAAAATCTGACAGCTGATCCAAAAAGCTTTTAGATAAAATAGAAATAATATTTCTATCTGTTACCGACCAAAGTTTCAATTAACAAATTGAAGAAAATAAAAATTGTCAAATTGCTTTAATCCTGATCTATAATTATGCTGATGAATATGAATCGGTATTAACACCGTGCATAAGATGATTACTTAATAACATCTTCTATGTAAAACGCGCGTTGTCGTGTGTACCTCATTATTCGTAAATCTTATACATTGTTTGTTAAGATCTAATTTTGATTATACGTTTTTATCATAAGTGTATATATATATATATAAAAGGATGTAAACAAATCTTGTAGATATGTGAGATGTAAGTCAGAATTTTGTAGCAGGACGTCACGTGTCGGTCTGTATTCCTGTTTCCTAGAGAACCTCCTTTTCCTTTTCGTGACATTTCCAGTGCATGGAGGCTTTTTCTTATCAATTATGCATAGCACAGAAAATACACGAAGGCACTTTGCTAATAATTTTCTGGTTTCGGAGTCACACTATATATTCATGACCGTGCAATTTCACGGAGAGAAAAAACAGGGTTCGGCTCGTCAATTAGAATGTCTCTTGTCATTTCATAATTAATAGAATAGTACAACACCAGCCTACGTTTACCATTACAGGTGAGCGCGGTGTTTCTTTAGGTATTAATAATCCAAGGCGAGTTTGCTAGTGTGGACATCTGGGCAATAGCCACAGTAAAATGATATTCCTACTTACGAATATCAAGTGTGAATTTCTAAGTACACTTGTCCAGGTATTGTCCAAAATCATTGTCAAGTTCGCCTGTTTGTTTCACACAAATGCACCATATGTAGGTACATTTTCGAGTTTTGAAGTCCTTTAAATTTAGACATATGTAAATATGTAATTGAAATATGTGCCTGACATCTGTGCACGATGCTTAATCCCTTTCAATCGTATACGGACAATCCGTTCGAGATTTGTTCCCGAGGTAGAGTCACAGGATCGGTACATCTAAATAATATATCTAGTCCGTATTTAATACACAGTGTGAATACTTCTGACTCCTATAGTCATACATAAGAACAAAAACATCTTAATGAATAAATCATTATTTTGTACAAATGAAATATTCCTGTATGCAATACAAATCCTGAACACTATGTACAGCTTTTGTTGTTATCATTTAAAGAGGATGATAAATACACAAGTAGCCGGTTCTATGGGACAATACCTAATTGTTTCCTTTCAATGCAGTCTTATAGCCACACACATCTATACACACTATAAATATATAATCATTTAATTCCTTTAATGTACTGAAATTATCGACAACTTAACTATGGACGCGTTTACTATAAAATACGCGTGAAATTTTCTGTAGTAATCAATTTCAGGTCTCTAGCTTTGTAACTGCAGTCAGACACACATTTCCCATTCATGAATGGCCATAGTTGTTGATTTCATTCAACTCAAATCTGTAGCAAGACACATCGTGGCGCTGAGGTTACGATTGTATGCATTGTTTCGCATATACAATGCGATAGATATTACACTCACAATGCCCATTCTCGTACGCTTTATATAGGGGTAATACGACCGGGTATAGAAACCGACGATAGGTTATATTGTAACCTAACACCCTTAACTGTTACGAATTACTTTCCATTGAAAACTAAGGCAACTGTAGCACAATATGTAACGGTTTGTTCGCTCAGCTGTCAGCTACATTTCATTGCATTGTGTTTTATTAAGAAACAAATGTAAAAAACATCCTGTTCTAATTGGTTGACCGTTCAATTATAATAGGATTTTAATGCTAAAAGCAAATAAAATCAACCCCTGGAATAAAGGGAGTTCTAAGTATATCTACTCCCGAGTCGATGTACTTAGAAGTAAACAGTGGCTAAACACAGGTGTCTGAAATATGAATCGGGATGGATTCGTACCAGTAACTGTTTCTTTCTAAAAAAAAACTTAATTATTTTTTCGATTTGATAGAGTTAAAAATGAAAGTATGTTATGGAAAAATTGATATGTACTTTATATTTATATATTTCAAAGCATACATTTTGAAGTTAATACATTTAACCCATATGTTAATTTTGTAAAGTACATTTCAAAACTTTTACTATTCTGCTTCCAAATTTATTCATTGAATCTTCAAGAGGCAGTGGTTGTGTAAATATTTTTTTTTAAACTTCGTAACAGAACTATATATATTCTTTTTTTCTCTGGCATGTTGATAACACAGATGCCTAATGATGTGTGTAAAATGTGATTTGGGGAAATGAACAAAAAGAAAAAAGAGAATATTTGAAAACTTTTACACCTGTACCGTTTACATAGATTGTTGATATACCACAATAACCGTTAAAAATAAGTTGATACTTTTCGCACAAACAAAACAATCTCTACAGTATTTATTTTTTATTTTTTTCCAACAGTTATAACCAGAAAATAAAGTAAATATTTAACTCTATCATAATATTCCCACACAATTTTTTTCGCTTTATTAGTAAGCGTTCCTTTGAAACTAACAGAAAGAATTTTATTAAAATATTTATTTATATTTGATTGACATTAAATTTCATCTCATTCCACAACTGACCGTAGTTGTTTCGTTTGACACCCCGGTCAGGAAATCTGCATTTCAATTGTTGGCTCGGCCCCATTTTCCATGAGTTGAACGAAGTTCAGTTGAAACTATTCACTCAGTCGAACCGTCACACAATGCCGGTTACCTGTTAGCCCCGCCCACAATTTTTCTCACCTTGCCCACCACTGAAATTTATTCGCGGCAGTGACACGCAGAACTCAGGAAATTAGCATAGCCTAATTTGATTGGCTGAGAGCGTTTCTGTTTGTTCGCCTCACAATCGATAACCATGTGTTCACTAAAGCATATTAGGCAAAGAAAAAGAGGTGCTTGACTATTGGAGACGTTCTTTTGAAACGCAGAGAAAAGCTGTGGAGATTTATCAATTCTATCTTCTTCTGTTGGACTCGGGTCATATTCATAGGCATTGGACTTCAACAATACACGGAGTTATAAAGAAGATTGTGAGCCGGTATTGGAAGCTACTGTTTATTTACACGACAAACGTGACTTGTATTACTCGATAAACTCGGCTATCGTGTGTTGTGTTTGTGACTACCCACAGAATATGGAGCAGGACATGTCTAAAGCTCAGTTACAACAAACTCTCGCGGGGGTAGCAGTTTCAAACCCGGGGATGGGGCCGCCTCACCAGGCCCATCAGGGTCACCCCCAGAATCACCAGGTTCATGCAGTACCCCACCCTCACCAGGCTCACTCCCCACCCGAACAAACGAACATTTCTAACGGACAGGGTGGTGGGGGCCTTACGTCTCAACAGAAGAAAGACTTGGATAGGGTCAAACGCCCTATGAATGCTTTTATGGTGTGGTCGCGAGGTCAGAGAAGGAAAATGGCACAGGAAAACCCCAAAATGCACAACTCTGAAATTAGTAAGCGACTCGGTGCGGAGTGGAAACTTTTAACGGAAACAGAAAAACGTCCGTTTATTGACGAAGCTAAGAGACTCCGTGCTATTCACATGAAAGAACACCCCGATTACAAATACAGACCACGAAGGAAGACGAAAACTCTCATGAAAAAGGACAAATACGCACTACCCGGAATGCCGACCGGGGCTCCCCTCCAGCCCGGCCGTGACGGCGCGGGTATGTATCCGATGAACGGGTACATGCCAAACGGTTATATGATGCACGACCCAAACGCGTATCACATGGCAAACCAAATGGGACTTGCTGGACAATATGGTTATCCGAATATGGCAACACAATCTATGCCTTCAAACCAAATGACAACACCATCTTACATGAACGGAACACAGAGCTACACGATGTCAATGGCGTATGGAGCCGCCATGCCATCCTCCCAAGTCCCCCAAACGTCGATCAAACGGGAACCACAGACCGGAGGGCCGGGACAGCCCGTCCCCACGGGAGGCCGGAATCCAGGGGACCTACGAGAAATGATCAGTATGTATTTACCGGGGGACGCGGGGGAGCACCATAGTGCTGCAGCACACCAAAGACTAATGCATCAGGCTCATTATCAGCCGTCAGCAACGGAAAATAGTACTGTTCCGCTTACACATATGTAACTTTTTATCAAACGAAAAAATTAACAATTACATCTACACAGTATATTTGAAAAAAAGTCTAGTGTGTGTGTTAAAATATTATTATGAACTGATTTTAAATCTATAATCTTCACGAACTTTTGCTAGACGTGAATTATGAACTAAATCTTTCCCCCATTTGAATCGTCATATTACTAGACCAATTAACTGTTGATATGATTATATGTGGTGATTTGTATGAACACAATGTATCGCCTTTGACACGATTAAGAAGGAATTCCTCAATTTTTACTTTTAGGAGGCGATCAAGTACCTGTACACTACGAAAACCCGTGGAGGGACTGAGAAAATGGTCGGACGATCGAATTCTTGTGTGGGGAAAGTTTCAAAAAGTTTATTAAGTTGCTCATCCTTAAATCCGAAGACATGGTTGATGGACAAATGTGGTGTTCGCGCGTGTGAAAGTTCTCTATATTTCCTTGGACATATCATCGAGGAATCCCATTTCACAAGGCAGGAAATCCAATACATCAAGTTGTGCTATTTTACCTTTTATGTTAAATATTTGAAATACAGTAGCATTTGTTTATAAATTCAATTTATTGTTTATAACGAGAGTTTTTTTGCAAACTTATTTGTGGCATAATATGTTGTGTGAATGTTATTTTGTGTATCTGTTGTCAGAATGGTGTAAAAGTGAATTTATGAGCAAAAATATTTCATTTATCATTCGACATATTTATGTTTGCTCATTTTTCTTTGAAATGAACCTATTTTTGTAATTATACTTTCTAAATTTTGTACAGAGAACTGATTCGGTGTGAGAAGCATTATTAGTTATCTACATAGTATAATTTTGTTTTCACCAAGGAAATAACCTTAAAATATTGAACCAAAGGTATTTTTATTACCATTGAATTTTATAACATTATATATAATTTAGGGGAAGAAAATGTTGAAGAATTTTTTGGTATAAACTGCTGATTTACTGGTAAAAATATCTTCAAAACGTGACTTGAATTATACATATATTTTTTCCAAAGTTTGAATGTTTAAAAGTGGCTCAGTATTTTCTATGTAAGAAGTACTTAAATTATTGTATGATTATTTTCTCGAGAAAAAAA
Organism: Chlamys rubida; assembly: GCA_032359455.1. Taxonomy (NCBI): domain Eukaryota; kingdom Metazoa; phylum Mollusca; class Bivalvia; order Pectinida; family Pectinidae; genus Chlamys; species Chlamys rubida. Next base: position 7,541 of record JAUMHH010190594.1, read on the forward strand.
ATATAGAAAATTTTATTAATAGATTTGCATTTTTTATTTTCAAGCTTACTACAATTATGCTAATTTGTAAATATTTATAGAATTAAGATTGTTTGTTGAATGAACAGTCTTTGCGCCAAGGCGTACAACCAAATAGAATAAATTAAAAAAAATATGAACAAATTGATATCTTCCTTTGATTCTTTCAGTAATTACTGTTGATGGTTTTCTGACAGAGGTATTTCCTTTTTCTTAAACCCTAGCTGTACAGCTATTCCGTGTACCGTGTTTTTGACGTGTAGGTAAACACGGTACACGACTGGAGTGCTTGATGTTGACAAATGTAGGGCCTGATTTAAACTGTTTGTCAAGTGAAAATCATCTACTTTAAGTAGCAGTCGCTTCTGCAGATACTAAAATGGCATTCAAGTATGGCTAAGTTTGTCTAAGGTAGGCCGAGAGAAAAGTTTCTTGACAATATCACCAACGTTTCACACTTTAAACAAAAATGATTATATTTGATACTTGAAATAATCTTTGTATTTTCATAAGTATTTCAACTTTGATTGACATGTCCCTCCTTTTCAGTTTTAAAAGTCAATACTAGAATTCAACATGTATTTCAAAAATTGATACACACTTTGGTCTAAAGTTCTCGGCTTAAATTCGCTTTGTTTTACTGTGGCGTGCTGGTGTATATATATAAGAAATCATGGTTGTTTTAACCTACCGGTGTGACCAAGTTTGGTCACTTTAACAAATCCATTTAGTCAATAATGGGAAGATGGGATTTACACTTATTTTCCATTCTGTCTTCCCTTACACACATTAATCCAGCCCTAATTGAATGCCATGTCTAGTAAAACAGGCCTGAAGATATAGCTATCCGGCCAACTATGTTACAGTACAAGAATGTACATAAAAAGTGCGTTGTGTATGTTTAAGAACCCTAGAAATTATTTAAACAGGGTTTTCATCGTAAAGCGGAACTTTAAAAAGTTATAGAGAAGAGAAATAAATAATAATGAAATAAATTAAAGGCCGTACATTTAAACAAAAAGTTTGAAAGTCTACATTCTGTAGTTTAGTTCAGATGATATTTACATGCAGTGTATATTTCACAAGAGAGCTAATAATTTTAAAAGTATCTTAAACATTTTGAACCATTTTACAAGTTCTATTTCTGTTGACTGGAGTGACTCGGGACATGACACAAGACACTCTGATTTATTGGGCGATATTTCAGATTTAACATACTCGATTTATTTTCGACATATTCACGGACGGGTCTTTTAACATCCTCCGGTGAAAACAATACATGCTCCGACCGGACCGGAGGTTAGCCCTGTGTCCTTAGCACTAGCCCTCCAACTAATTAAACGATTGAGCCGCCTTGGAAGTTTATGGCGGTATATGGCACCAAAATCTCCTTATCTTAATTTACTTGGCGTGAAACACGTGGTGAGATTCTGCAACTGCGACAAATATGATCCAGAGTTTTTACGCCGAAAGCAGTGAGGACGAATTAGCCTCGGAATAGCTCTCCCATTAATGTGATGAGGGGGTTCTCCGACTTTGATAACAGATAGCCATATAATCGCCTGTAATCTCGTAAATCTGAATTTGTTTCATGTAGCGGTTTTCTATTGATAGCGGAAACTGTGCTAATCTAAAGACGATTAGACAACTGACCTCGGGGAAAGGGATTGTTTTAATGTGCTCGATTAATTACTGTTGGGGAGAAAAACACAAATTCACTCGTGATAGGCTTTTCACTACGTAGTAGTTAAATTTTGAATAAATATTTTAATAAAATTTAATATGAGAAAAGAGAATATTGAACTATATGTGAAAATTAATCAAATTGACGGATAGATCCACGGGGAATTAATGTTTCTTGTTTTTGACGTTTCTAATTTTAATTTGTACATTGTACATCCTGAATTTACTGAGATGGTATATTGTTTAGGCGCCTGTGTTACCCTAAAAACATAGACGGGCCTTTTTTAATAAATTATTTAAAGAATTAAAACATTAGAACCAATTTTATTGATGACTCAAGTTTCTGGGGGATTGTTTAAATATTATACTGAAATGTTTCGTCACATGGAGGTAGTACTCCTGCCCCCTCTCTCCGTATTCAGACATAAAACAACCTTATTGAATTACAGTTTAATACGGAGTGTCTAAATATTTCTTTTGTGTAAAGAATCTTTATTGTTTTATTGTGGAGTTCTCAAATCTCAACATCATGTTAAACTATTAAAAACGTACTTAAACGCATTCGGAATCATTTGAACACCTACTTGATATTTCTTGAGAAACTTTTCAATTGTTTTATCAAATGAAAATTCAAAGAATGGAATTATAAACACGTACTTGTAAAATTCACTTCTTTTGATAGTAGAACACAACATATATAGGAAATACCACATTACAGTAACTAGTTAATTCTATCGACATGGTTGTGGTTTGTCGGGGACAGAAATCTTGTAGAGTTCGTGAAACTCGGGTTGTAGAGTGGGTGAGCTGTGAGTCAGACCGACGTCACACAGGTATAGGCCAGGTGTAATATCGGCCTGGAATTAAAACCAGCCATCGGGTTATTTTCTCTGGTCGTTTGCAAGATGTCTGTTTATATGTCCAAACCTCGGCGTATAAGCCGGCCTGATATTCTGTATTTATACGTCTGTCCCGACCGGTGTTTATTTTAAATCGACGGTAGTTATAACCGGATACCTGTATGGCGAAAACGAGACGACTACTCCAAGTCTAAAACAAGTAGAACAAGTTTTTATAAATTAGATATCGTCATTTTCCACGAGTTTACGTTTAACTTGAGAAGCTATAACTCTTCTGACTGAATAAATTAAATCTAATATGATACTACCCTGCGGTGATTACTGCTGTTAGAATTAAAATCCTGCCAAGTTCTAAGAGGATCTTCAAGTTTCGGTATGACTTCATATTAAATACGAATATATTAGCGGAAAATTCTGTCCGCTTAAATGACGAGGGATATATTTCGATTTTTTTTTTAAATTGAAACTAATCCACTGCTGTAGATATCTGCCTGGCTAGATAATTACTATTTAATAGACTATTTGATATATATAAAAAATATAAATTATGTTTTAACTGGAGGAGTTCATGGGTTTGTAACTCCAGAAAGAATAGTTAAAGCCGGTTATCAAGATGTGCAGGAGATAACCAGGTAGACAGACGGACGGCGTGAGAGATACAGACGGACGGATGAAAGAGACAGATAGACAGACAAAGTAAAGTAAGAAAGCGACTGATGGGAAGGTGATAGGTCACGAGATGAAAAATGTAACACAATTTGCTAACGCGTTGGTAAAGTGTTACTTTTGGAGGACTTGTATGTTTATTTGAAAAAAAAATCCATTCTTTGAATAATTCCTTGGTACCTAGCCTTCTTATGTTCCTGTAGAGTGGCAGGAAACAATCACAAGGAACAATGCACAGACCATAATTAATAATGTAGATATTTCTGTACATACTACTATCAACATAATATCAACTTCTTGTCCCTGTGATATTACTGGAAAACTCTTTTAAAATGCGAATTATAATTTACTTCAATATATTTCGTCAATACGGATTAGAAGATCTTTTCCCCGTAAGTTAGCTATCAACATCAACTGTCTATTCTGTGACCTTCTAAACTCCTCTAGTATTGGCATCAACAAGGGTTTGTAACACTGATGATAGCACGACACGTGAGGAGATACTCATCACGACACGTGGGGGATCCTGAGCACGACACGTAAGGGGATCATCATCACGACACGTGAGGGGATCATCATCACGACACGTGAGGGGATTCTCATCATGACACGTGAGGGGATTCTCATCATGACACATGGGGGTTACTGAGCACGACACGTGAGGGGATCATCATCACGACACGTGAGGGGATTCTCATCATGACACATGGGGGTTACTGAGCACGACACGTGAGGATATACTCATCACGGCACGTGGTGGTGGGATCCTCATCACGACACGTAAGGAGATACTCATCACGACACATGGGGGAATCCTGAGCACGACACGTGAGGGGATCCTCACCACGACACGTGGGGAGGGGATCCTCATCACGACACGTGAGGGGATTCTCATAACACATGGGGGGTTCTGAGAACGATACGTGGGGGGGTATACTAGTCACGACACGTGGGGAGATACTCATCACGAAACATGAAGGGGTTCTCATCCCGACACTTGAGGATATTCTCATTACGACACGTGAAGGGCTTCTCTGCGCAACACGTGTGATGATCCTCAGCTCTACACGTGAAGGGGTTCTGAGCACGACTCACTACATCATGATGGGATCTGATACCAAATGATTATTAAAACATAACTTCAATAAAGAAGGGGAAAAAACATTCGTAGACACATTTTTCAGACTCGATTTCAGATACCTGTGTTTTTGCTGGGTATGAAATATTACGGTACATCCATTTTTGCTAGCACTGTCATCGTAAAAATTAATAATTTATTGCCGGAGTCTGAAGTACTGTGCATGACAGCACAGCCGTTTAATTTGCCGTGACCAGTTGGTAAATGGATATCTCGGGGAAAATGGCGGTCATTTAGCAAGAACAGAAAGCAGTCGACATGCCCGTGTTCTGTGCGGTATTTTGTAGGGAACAAGCCAACCTGTTGTCAATTGGCCTGAACTGTTCACTTACTGTTGATTCAGTTATGTAAATATTGGGTATTTGTTTTAATTAAGATCATAGTAAGACTTGTATTAAACCTAGTGGGGTACACATACATGTATATATACATCTACACACACCCACCGACACCTACGTATATATACACAAACAAACACACTTTTAAAGGTATTAGGATTCGTCACATTACGGAAAAAAAATGCATATTTGTTACTTTAAATAACTTAAAACTTCTCCAAGGAAGAAAACAACAATACCAAGAAAAATATTTAATTCTAAACTTTGTCACTTCAAGTTTCATTATCTCAACAATTTAGTATTACTTGTTCAGGTTTGTCCGTGTTCGTTTTCACCGAATTAACGACTTAATGAAGGGATTGTCAAACTGCCCAACCACAAGCTTATACCTGTTGAAACAAACGTACAAATTAGAGCGGCCAGAGGCGGTCAAGGGGTGTAGCAGTATTATCACCTAGGTCAAAGCGAATATTCATCAAATTTATCAGATATTTAAAAACCTGTCAGGTAGCTGATCTTGCTGGTAATATTTTCATTTTGCTGTAAGATTTTACTCGAGTTTATCTTCTGAGAGTCGACGTGAAATTCGTTGTTAGGTAGTATTCCGTATTACTTTTAGCGCAGAGCTTCATGCCATGTCTCGATAGAGGGGGGCTTAATCACACGGACCGCCTGATATAGCGACCAGCCCCGTCAAACAGTAGTCAGGGGTTCTACAAAGGGGGACTACCCAGTCAGACGGTAGTCAGGGGTTCTACAAAGGGGGACTACCCAGTCAGACGGTAGTCAGAGGTTCTACAAAGGGGGACTTCCCTGATCATAAAGTAGCCAAGGGCCTAAGAAAGGGGAACTACTAGGGAAGAAGGTAGTCATGGGTCCTACAAAGGGGGACTATCCTGTTAGAAGGTAGCCAAGGGCCTAAGAAAGGGGAACTACTGTGCAAGAAGGTATTCAGGGATCCTTCAAAGGGGGACTACTCAGTCAGAAGATAGCCAGGGGTCCTTCAAAGGGGGACTAAACACTGAGAAAGTAGTCATGGGTCTGCGAAGAGGGACTTCCCTATCAGAAGGTAGTCGGGAGTCCTACAAATGAGGGCTACTCTGTCAAAAGGTAGCCAGGGGTCATAAAACGGGGGACTTCCCTTTCAGAAGGTTATCTTGGTCCTACAAGAGGGTAATTCCCTTTCAAACGGTAGCCAGGGGTCATACAAAGAGAGACTACCTTGTCAAAGGTGGGTCTAACAAATGTATAATACATTTTAAATGGCTTCTTGGGGCCTACAAATAGGGGACTACACTGTCAAAAGTGGGCCAATGGTCCTATAATGGAGGACTCACCTTCAGAAGGTAGCCAGGGGTCCTACAACGGGAAGGTATCTAGTCAAACGACAGTCAGAGACGTGAGAAATGGTCCTACAAAGGTTTACGATACTGAAAAGATAGTCAAAGGTGTCTCACAAAAAGTGACCACCCTGTCATCAAACGATAGCGATGGGCCTTCCCAATGCAGGCTACCTAGTCAAACGGTAGCTGTGGACCTTCCTAAGGGAGATTACCGAGTCAAAACTGTAGTCAGGGCCATATAAATGTAAATAATCCGTCAAACATTAAACAGGGGCCTTCCAAATGGAGACTTCTCAATCAAACAGTAGCTGTTGTCCTTCAAAGGGGAGAGTGGCAAATCAAGCCTATGCATAAAAACGGAAATAATCCATGAAACGATAGCAAGGAGCCTGACAAAGGAAAACAGAAAAAAACGTTACCGACAAAGAGTTATATCCTGTGAAACGGTAGCCATGCAGGGACCCGACAACGGGTTGTATCGTGTCAAACGGTAGCCATGCAGGGACCCGACAAAGAGTTATATCATGTAAAACGGTAGCCATGTAGGGACCCGACAAAGAGTTATATCATGTAAAAC
>JAUMHH010190605.1:0-14162 GCA_032359455.1 Chlamys rubida
ATCACCTGACTTCCATGTAAAGTATCACCTGACTACCATATAAAGAATCACCTAGCAACCATATAAAGTATCACCTGGCAACCATATAAAGTATCACCTGGCTTCCATGTAAAGTATCACCTGACTACCATGTAAAGTATCACCTAGCAACCATATAAAGTATCACCTGGCAACCATATAAAGTATCACCTGACTACCATGCAAAGTATCACCTGACTACCATATAAAGTATCACCTGATTAACATATAAAGTATCACCTGACTTCCATGTAAAGTATCACCTGACTACCATATAAAGAATCACCTAGCAACCATATAAAGTATCACCTGTCAACCATATAAAGTATCACCTGACTACCATGTAAAGTATCACCTGACTACTATACAAAGAATCACCTAGCAACCATATAAAGTATCACCTGACTACCATATAAAGTATCACCTGACTACCATGTAAAGTATCGCCTGACTACCATGTACAGTATCACCTGACTACCATGTAATGTATTATCGCACCACCAATTAAACAACCATTAGAAATTTTACTGAGCTAACATGCTAAGTGTCAACTCGGGGTTCCATGTAAATTTTACGTGGTATATAGTGTATCCCGCAAACAATGAAAGCTCGAAAACATATACCCTGTTCACCAGAAACCCTAATGATTTCCCTTAAGGTTATCTTTGTAGATTACTTGTTATGTATCTTTGTATGGTTTTGGGGTGATATTGATAACGATGGACACTATGTTTCGGTGTGTTTATTTGCAAGATTACCACTAGACACTCAGCGTACCAGACCATTATCGTTGTCTAATAGAGTTGGGGTTCAGCATACCATTCTCACTTTATTTATATTTATAAGTAGGTGCGGAATCGTATTGAACCTTTGCCAACGTATACCACCTTTTGAGTGTTAAAAGCGCCCCCTCTTTAATCATCTGTTATAAGATACACGATTGCCAACTGACATCGGAGAAGCCAGTCAGATCCGTTACCTACATGTATATATTATCTTCACCGAAAACTTACCAAATCAGCTGAGCGGTTAACACGTCGCGTGCTTTTTATAACCCTTTTTCGATACGGACAATGAGGTGGTTTGCCTAATACCGATAATATTTGGCGTGTAATTGATTATTTTACGTGGATGATTAGTTTAGAAGGTTATAAATCATGTCAGTATTCGGTTTACGGACTCCTAGGAAGTTACCGTTAAGGTGATCTACTTGCGATCTGGTTTGAAAAGTGAGTGGGACGTTTTGACATTTGAATAATGAAAATAATTCAAATCACTATCATGGATCTCTCCGTTCGCATTTGTAAAACGAGAGGATAGGCATATGGGTTTTAGCTGTATATTTATATAGCTAACTTCACGAGCGAGCTGCAACGGTTAGAAAATATTAAAGTAAATAATTTCAAACAAACAAATGAAATATATACAATATCAAAATATAAAATAGATGTGGTATTTAAATAAAACCCCATTAAATTCCTGTTAATTTTGTTTAAACTCAATACAAGGCCGAAAGATCCGATATAATATTTTATCTCTACCACCTGTTCCCGTATATGGCCTGCTGTTACATGTCTGTATCCCTTTTTGTGATGCCATGTCATTTTATTGCGCTGTGATGGTAATTCAGTGTAATTATTTCATGATGCAATAAGAAAATGTCAATGCAAGTGTCCCTTACCCCCAACTCCCCTGGCTTTACCCCCTTCCCTACTCGTTTTAATGTAACCAAGCGAAACAAAAAAAACGAAGGGAGACAACTGTACGAAATGTGTCGCAAGGAAGTTTCTCCGAATTTCTTTCTATATGTTTTGATATGTAAAGGAATTCTTCCCAGCAGGTGGACAGTGGCTATGTACAAACAGAATATAAATGGACGGTAACATAGGGATCTAAAAGTTTGTCAAAGTTAGACCGTTTAGACCGCTCCTGATGTGTAGAGAGCATTGTAAGGGACGTTTCAAAAGGGATTAAGATTTACAATTGGTTTAAACCTCAATTCTTATATAAACAAGTGGGGTTTTTTCTTCTGTATACTAACATCAACTACCCTATCTATACTAACCATTAGTTGGTCCTTCATCATTTGGCTATCTCGATTTTTTTTTTATTTCTGTTTAAACACATTTTTGGATGGGGCAGATGGTCAGATATTTCAGACTAGACTTTACTTTACTTGTTATCGAATATGATACTCTTTACACTAAAAAGAAGCAGATCTATGTTTTGTTTAACACAGTACAGATACCTTAAGCTCTCAGACATGAAATGATGCGAGTCTGTCATGATTCCCTACGGCTGGTTTACTTCACGTTAATGACAAGTGAACAAATGTCCGTTGTTCGGCAATAGTAACATGGATGACGGTAGTATCGTTAACAGGGACCCCTGTACAGGGATGACACGAACGTATCACCAAATCACTATTTCAATCTTGTACGTAATTTATCACAACTTCAAAGTAGGGCTCGTCATAACTGAGTAAGTACGTCTTGAAAAAGAAGCATAAACGTCATACATGTTAGCTTAATGTAAGTATAAATTATGTCAAAGTAAGACTATAATAGTTATTAAATCGATATCAGGCTATACATGTATTGTATAAGAAAATCAACATATGCGCGTGTATTATGGTGGAAAATATGAAACGAGAGTAAGGAAATGTTAGAAAAAATAATTGACGAAGGTCATTTGCGGCCTGAGTTGATTATTTATCCAACATTTTTGAATTTCGAGTTATGTTTTCCAACATAATATACAATCATTAGTTGTACTAAGTAAATTGTAATGAAAATTAATTTCGAGTCAACCTTAGTGTCCAAGCAAGGTGACCTATATAATCTAATTATTTAAATTATGCGATTCTTTTGCGCGTGCAAACATTCGTCACGTGATGCTGACATGTCTTCATTTCACAACTTTAACATTTCTGACCCTTTGGGTAGTTGTCCTATTGTTTCTATTTAATCTGGATATATTTTAGAAGGATTTTTGATTTTCAGTCGCCATTTGGTCGACAGACGATAAACATTAAATACTGACGTCATGCTTTATACCAGATGTTTATTTCAATCCATCAAAACCACAAATCTATCGACACCGTTCGTCAACACATGAAATCAGCATTTGACAGATTTACGAATATTATTTCAATTCACCTTCGTAGTAAATTCGGCGGAACATTTTGACCATGAGCTTGACAGGTTTAAAATATATTTAGAGGTGACCTAGATTTTTTCCAACTAGGAAATCTTCAAATACTTAAAAAAATAAATGCGTGTAACCCCATTCGACAAAGGAAGCCATTCCCGCAGCTCGCTTGAGTACATCTGCGGGGGAGGTTTTTGGAAGAGCGTTGCAGGTACATATAGTCTGTTGGAAAATAATACATCCATGGTCTCACTTTAAACATATTTTATTGCCATTTAAAATTGAACAAGGGATAAGCCACACAGTATCCCAACTCATCATTGCCTTCTTCTGTCATACATTCACAATTACACGATAAAAATAAGTATAGGCATATGAAGCATTCACATAGACACAAATAATACACCTTTCATTGCCAAAATGTTGACACTCAAAGAAAATGATGAAAGACATTCTCACATGAATGTCCACAGCTACAAACTGGACTTTCGACAAGATTCACTCTATAAAGGTTATATTTAAGGGAACAATGCTTGTGTCTCAGTTTAATATGTACAATATTCAACTTCCGGTCTCCAAAACTGAAGTAGATAGGTGGGGATGGGTATACATTTAAGGTAAGAGAGTTTGTCTGATACATTTAATGGAAGGCAACGGTCGTTCTGATAGATCTAACCTATTCCAGCTACGAAGAGTGGAAGTATTAAATTCTTGCAACACACCAAATTAAAGAAGGCTATACATGTTATTGTTCATTTAATATGATTTTTCGGGGCTGTTTTCATAATCATGATATTATTTGATTTGTGACAAGATTTATTCAAAGAGAAGACACCATTTTCATTCTGTCTGAAACAGTGCTTTACAAAACAAAAAATACGAAATAAATTCCATAAATTCCGATGAAATATAAAACTACTAATTCGTACCAGTTCGGTACAGGCGCGTACGTACGTGTCATTGACCAGTCCGTGCACTGCGTACGTACCTCGGAGTGACCGCTCGGACACGCATCTTAATGAATAGACATATGTAAGGAAACACATGGTCAATTACTTACTCGGATTGTACTTCGGCCAGTGGTCATCAGGAATTCAAATCTACCTGTTTTAATCCTTTGGATTAACCATGTACACGGCTTTGTCGCACTTATACACAATACAGTACAACATACGCAAGCTAATCTTGTTTCATGATTCGCAGCGCGTGGCACAGAATAAACCAATATTTAATTCCTTTTTGTTTATTGTTTGTTTAACTCCACTCGGATTTTTTGCCGAAAGGTATAGGAAATACCTATTTACATATGACTTTGATTGGTATCAAAATAGATTAGTGGAATATGTCATAGTGCTCTAGGTTCTTCAAATCAAGTTCAAGTTCAAGTTCTTTATTTGCTGAAGTTTTACAACTTATGGCAATAATTACAGATAAGACAAATAGACTTCAGCATTTCGCCCAGTACTGGTTATGGACGGCCGTTTTAGGATGAAATACCAAAGTTCAAAAAGTTATTTGCACTGAAGTACAAAGGATATCTGGAAGTTAGCATCCAGAATTACCCCATTCGATATAATCATTGACTGTTTCCAAAATGAAACCCACTTATTACCATTTTGAGATATTTTTGATCATGGTACAAGATATATAATATCTGAAGATTTATCGATCATAACATCGTTTTTTCATTAGGAGCTTTTTTTTGACCTAACTACAAAATTTGTGTGAGGTTGTTGTCGTTGTTTATTATTTGTTATATGTACTTGAGAAGAAATGATTTTCGCTTAAGTGTATTTTTGTTCTCAAGTAATTCAAGCAATATTTCGTAAAATGCACTTCTATTTTGGATTGAGCATGAAAAACGATTTTGTGTATTGGTCACAGGGACATACTATATAACAATATAAACACACGTTATTAGGCACCTAATCATAGAACATGTAAGTACATAAAAACACTTGACCATACCATAATAGAAAGTTCTATGACGTAACACTGCTTAATACAGGTACAGCAAAAGTGAAAGGTATTACCAACTATTTTCGATTGTAACAGTTGTCTGTCTGTCCAGTATTCCGAATACGCTATATTCCGAATACACTATATTCCGAATACACTATATTCCGAATACACTATATTCCGAATACACTATATTCCGAATGCCTAATTATCCGGAAGCTCTACAGAAATGAACTCATTTCCAATCAAATGTTATTTTTGTTTATTCAGTTCTGCAGTTTTAAGGAACCGATGCAATTCATTCCGTAGAACAGCTTAAAATTTGACATTTGACATTTCTGTTTTGTCAAATTAAGTTTATTGCAAGTCCTTTTAAAACATTTCTAGACTTCTTTGATGAAAAAATGCTTAAAGTATATCAAGTTCTGCAGTCTTTACTGACATCAGAGGCTCATTCATAATTAGTTGTGTGTCATTATACAATTAGTTGACCTCTTGTTTCACTTAAGTACGGTAGCGTGACAAAGTGCGAGTAAAATAATCTCTGATCGAACTGATAATTGTCAAGAAGAGGATATTTTACGTGTTCTATTTACCTGAAGGAAGCAGGTGGAATAGTTCTCGAGTTAGGCAGAAACAAACTTTAGTAAGCAGGCGGGGTTGCTCGACAACTTTCACTCAATGGGGTGGGTGGGTTGTGTAACCCCTAGGATTATCCTTCATTAGGAGCGATTTAGCGCGACTCTATATACGGTTTAAAAAATATAGCCCAATTTTTTGTACGGCCTTTATTCCCGTATAAATATGTCATTCACAACGAACGTGCCTCTGGTATATATAATTTGTATACAAACCATATTGAAAGTTTGACAAGAGTCCAGCTGTCTGTTACAACCGGGAGTGTGTGTATCTGTAAGGGCACTTTACGCTCGAGAACACACATTTCTATTGGTGTGTTCACCGAGGCGTGGAGAAAAATCAGGTGGCCTGTATTACCTATGTACCTATTATAGTAAGAAATGAGGCCAGTTATGCTGTACAGGCGGACAGGAATGCTGTGTCGAGTCTGTGTCGTTTTTGTGTACCGGTCCGGCGTTGACTACCAGAGAAAGTAACTGCGCACCTGTTAGCATTATGGACCTTAATTATAATTTGAACGCGAACCTGAGCAATCCTGCTGGCTATAATATGATGCCATCTCAACAGAATGCCGCTGGAACCTCTATGTGGATCGGGAGTTACCCGTCTCAGCAGCAGTTGCAGCAGTTGCCTGGGCAGATGGCGACTATGAATATTGCGGACACAGGAACTAACTATCTCGATACTTACATGGCTTTGTCACAACAAAATGGACTGGGTGTGCCCGTTAACGCACCCAACAATGATTTCTATGTGACCTCTGTGCAACCCGCTCCGTCGGGTGGTTTTAATACTACCGTCGCGAACAGTAATCATTTCCAAGCGGCTTCCAGGCTTACCAACCAGCCTTTGTCACCGACGTTAGATTTTGAAATGGCACAAGTTCAAATGATGACTACAGAACAACAAATCGTACTTCTGACTGAGTTACAGCGTAAAAACATGGCAGCTGGACTCATTCAGCCACAGGTACCCCCGCCGCCGTATCCAAGCAACCAGCAGCCACCACAGCAATACGTGGTGACAAGCAACATCAGCAGCACAGCTCCGCTGTCGCCCTCCTCCACGAGTTCCGGGTCGGCTCCTCAGACTCCAACGTCGGAGAGATATGGAACTTCTCTGTCTTTCAAAACCAGCTCTCCCGAGAGCACCGGAAGTAACCTACATCAGCGATCCTTTACGATTTCTGAAACAAGTAGTACAACTTCATCAACGTCAGTGCCTGGATCGCCAACATGTGGTACGTCATCTTTAAATGATGACGTCATTGATTCCCCACGATACATGAGATTGTCGTCAACTCCCGACAGTCCAGCAAAGACTACACATGCTCCTATCAGATCTAAATCTCTTAAATTCGATGTGAAATTTCCACAGGACAAGTGTCACAAATGTTTAAAGAAGGTTTATAAGGTGGAGAGAGTGGGCCCTCTTAAGGGGGCTGTATATCACAACACATGTTTCACGTGCAAGACATGCAAAACGAAACTAACATTGAAAAATTATTATTTAAATCAAAAAGACAAATATGACGTTTCTGTTTATTGCAAATCACATCAACCGACTATATCTGACAGGGGAGGTCATCTTGACACAAGCTCCTTCCTCATCAAAGGAGCTATGAGTGTTCCGAAACTTGATATGGTCAACGAGCAAATAAAGGGCAACAACAATAGCAAGTATCACATGGACGCGCATTCGCTTGACATTTCTCACGCGCGGAACGTACCCGCCACGGACTTACAGACAGGAAATAAAGTTAAAGCTAAGGCGTGGAAGAAAAAGGACAGGGCTTTGGACTCCGTTCCCCCACGGGACGTTATACGTCACAGTGATCTAGTGCCGGAGTATGACTTGGAACAATACGAACATGTGCTTGTGGAACAACAGCCGGACTATCATGGTGCGCGTTAACTAGGGTGAATGTGTGGTAAATGTGCTTTATACGGCTAACGAATATGTAAAGGATATATCTACCCCAGTGTAGGGAACAACGCTTTCAGGTAACCCATCAAATATCGATAACAATAATGGCCTTTTTACGTGGTACGTCTATTGTACCATAGTGTGTTTAGCAGCGCCTCGTATCGGGTATATTTTCTACATATATGTATAAACATAAATATATATATATATACCCCTTTACTTACGTATCACTACTTACATGTGACATGGGTTAATGCTATTGTGCTATTTATTCATAATACTCACTCTTTCAATTTTGAAACACGCTGGTGGTCTAGTTGCAATCAACGTTTCGGACGCGGGGTACGAACCCGGAAGTGGAGTGGTACGGGTTACCAGCAGTGACGTACAGTAACAAACACGTAAATATAAGTATACCCTTTGTATATGAATCAAATTAACTCATCACTTTTCAATCAAATTGAATACCGGTTCATCGTGCATTGTATCAAAATTATGTTTTTATGTTCATATAAAAATACTCAATCATTCCGGATGTTCATCAGTATTTTCTATATTCGTTTTGTACAATATACCTCTCATACCCAATGACATACTAACTATGGAATATGAACGTGTACACTGTCGTATCATGTCAGCTAAGGTAGACTGCTGAAGAAAGACGGATGCAGAAAGACGGATTGAGTTCTTAACTCTAGGCTACCACAGTTCGGGTGTACATACAAAGTTACAAACTAATGTGTCCGGACTATCCAGGTTTCGGTGTTCATGAAACTAAAAAACTAGTGTGTCGGTGATATCTAGATTTTTGTGTTCATATCATACAATCAAGTGTGTCGGGAATATCTAAAGTTCTGTGTTCATACACCCTAATAAGTCCGGACTTTTCAGATTTTTGTGTCCATACAAACTAGTGTTTCCGGACTGTGCAGGTGTCAGTATCGTAGCCGTACAACTATGTATACAGTGTGTGGGGAAATCTAGATTGCTGTGCTGTTCAAGATTATGTGTAAATTCAAAAACGAGTGCCAAGACTATCCAGGTTTTGTTGTGCGATTAAACGAGAGTCCGGACTATACAGGTTTCTATGTATAATTAAACGAGAGTCCGGACTATAAGGTTTCCATGTATAATTAAACAAGAGAGTCCGAACTATACAGGTTACAGTGTACATTCAAACTAGTGTATTGGGAATATCTAGATTTATGTGTTCATACACTGTAATAAATCCGGATTATCCAGGTTTCTTTGTTCATACAATCTAGTTTGTTCAGACTACACAGGATACAGTGTAAAACGTATTTAAATAATGTGCGTTTCACGACATTAGAAATGATAACATAAAACGTCTAGGGAATCTGATGGAATACCTGTAGTATGTCCTCATGGTATGATACTCAACTTTCTGATGATGCAATACGCAGCACTTTATTAAAAACATGTAATACGTTTTTTAAAGTTTTGTCTCGTCTTTCCTGCATAGAATTAAACACTCGACGCGGCGTTATATTTCAAGCACATTCCTTTTTTTAGTGTTGACATTTTATTGGAATAGTTATATATATAAAATACTGTAGGAGAGTTATTTCTAGAATATAATTCAGGGGTATTACCAGATATTTTGGGAAAGGACTCTGTCTTAAAAAATGGAGAAAATCAACTCTTTTGCTACAGATTTTGAAAATAGTAACAAAATGTTCTTGTAATTGGGAAAAACAAAAGTGTTTGTCTTACCGAGACACAATATGTCTTTATCAATGATGTAATAAACTATTGGCTGCCAACACGAACTTTAGTTCTAAATATTGGGATTTTTTCGACGTTTATGAACAACATTTGACGCATTGGGAACATTAACGTTGAAACTGGGAAAACACAGAACCAATTTTCAATTGGGACAGGGTGCTGTCAAGAGACTCAGTAAAACACTGGCAAAATCCCTGAAACTATAAACTGCCCAGTGGTCATTATAAACTGCCCAGTGGTCATTATAAACTGCCCAGTGGTCATTCTAAACTGCCCAGTGGTCATAACAGCCTTCGTCAGTGTTGATTTTACTGAGCATCACTGTAAGATGTCTATTAGCCCCCCTTTGTAAATATATAGTGAGCGTTTAACCCTATTTAGTTAGTTTACAGTACGATTGACACCTGTATGTATGACCAGTCAACCTGCGTTACCTGTAATTAGCAAGGTATTTTCTTTGTGTCGTGTTGAAGAAGAATGCTGAGAATGTTGAAAGGTTGTTTGTACATATCTAATGACAACACAGTAGAAATATTATACAGAATTGCTTCACTGCACACTGAAAACACTGGCCCTGGGGTATGGGATGTATCGCCCTATACAACATCACCAACAAACTGGCCGACCTTCTTGTCGGCGAACCTATTTCTTTCATCTTGTTGGTCTGCTCTAAATTTATAAATCAGTCGCTAGTTCATAGTACATCTTGCACCATAACGTACTCACCAATTATGAATTATGGACTTAAGTTGAGGTGAATTAAAAGATTTATGTGCTTATATGAACCTGATAAAGAAATATTAACCGAGACGAAGTCGGGGTTAATATTGGGTAATCAGGTCAATTCGCCTCGGTCAATATCACTTTCTCAAGTTCACATAACAACATATTCCCCGAAATAAAAGTTTTTAATTGTTACATTTGATGCTAAATAATGTTTTAAGCATTAAACAAAATGGGACGCATGGAAACTGTACGGAGAAAAATAAGTTGCACTTGGCAGAGCTCATGGCGACGTTATAATTGAAATGACATCATCGACGTTTCCACGTATCACCGACACCACGTGATTAGGATCCAACCAATGAGTATGTAGGAGCAGGAAAAAAAGTGTGTTATCTAATATTACATCTTGTAACATAATATACTACAGACCTGGACCGTTTTCGATGTCGAAAATGAGTTGCGTTTATATTGGGTTTGCGTTGAAACGGACACTTCGTAAAAATAGAGATACATATCTATTAAGTCTTAAATTCTGGCTATTGGTCAGTCTGATGTTCCAAAAATAGACGTATTAATGGTGTATGACGTAGTGGCGAGTTGAATGTGAATATAATTAATTTCTACTGGCCTGTTATTCGGGACAATAAGAGTTTAGTATGACGGTGGTGACGTAACTAAAGAGTTGACCTGGCCAGGTAACCATTTACCTGGCGGAGACATCACCTGGTCAGGTAACTATTTACCTTTCGTTGGAGATGTCATACACTCCTTAGCCTCCAGTCTTACACGTCCTAAATTCACTTAGCGCCGCTTCTCTAGAACCATCCCTTGGCCGGAGGCTGTACGCTGGTCAATTTGTTTATTGTTGCTTCTCAAATATGTATCTTTGTCCAGACGCCAGGTGTGGACGATTTACCTGTCTATGATACTGCCTACCTGCCAGCTCACCTAGTGTGTACCTGTCATAGAGGTATTGTTTTTGTCACCACACTTTTACAATTTTACAATACTTGTTTGTAACAGTTAAGATATGTTGTTTATGAATTGCGTTTTGATAAATGGTACAGCTCGACATGAAAAACTGAAGTAATCTATTAAAGTAACGTTTACTAAGGTCCCTTTTCAAGAACAAGGAATGTTTACTTGAGGAAACACATATAAATTATTGCAAGACACAAGAACCATAATTATTGGTCGTATGACATGCAATATGTGCTCTGAAAAGCTATTCTTACGACAAAAGCAGTTAAAAAAATATTACAGAAGGTATAATTATAAACAAAATATGAAATAAGAAAAGGAACAACATATCAAACTGAAAACAAAATATATAAACATGGCTAGAAACATTGCACACAAAATATACAATGTTTGCCTCTTGGTCGTTATCAACAGGGACATAATGTACATGTCACCCCCAAGAAATTAGGATATTATCACTACAAATTAAAAAGATAAAAACAAAACAACAAACCCCAACGACATCAAGAACATGCCGAAGTGTCAACAAAACAAACCCTTGCAAAAGTACAAGGAAATAAGACCAGGTGTTTCGGAAGGGTAAGCGTACACTGCTTCATCGACGACAACGGCCATGTGAGTCAAATTGAAGTAATGTCACGTCCTCATACCGAGAACTGTGGCAGTGACATCAAAACCACAAGGAAGATTTTATAATGAACATATTTGAAACATCAACCTTCATATAACACAAAGAAATGGAATAGTTTCCCTAGAAGAACATGATGGCGACCATGCATCATCCATGGTCTTCATCAACATGCATATTTGAAAACCCAGTGAAGTAAGATTTTCTGTCAGCAGTCGACATATATCACGGAACTTATATTGAGTTCCTAATCAACAGCGACATGTACACACCGGAGGTAGGGGAAGCATGATGTTACTACCAGTAAAGGGCAAGTTCACGATAGGAAAATACAAGTTGTCCTGCTTATCGTATAGCTTAGAAGTAAGCCGTTCCTGTTGGCCATGTTGTGGGTGAAAATCGACTGAAATAGAAGAGTCTGTAGTGTCATTGATTTTAAGCTCAGGAGGGTATATATCATCGACGTGGTCAAGTAATTCCCTGTTACCTGATTCGTAACCTGTCCTGTAATACAAGTCGGCCAGAAGAGGGGCACAGTTTGTTCCCATAAGAATTCCTTCAGTCTGCTACAAATTCTTGCCACCGTAGCTAGTAAAGATATTGTCACCCTGCTGGATGTTATTACTGGAACATACAGGATTGTATAATTATCAGTTCGACACTGTGTAAATTTAATATAAACTTAAATTATTTTACAACAGTAATGTAATAAGTTTTTTTAAAGTTTTTTCATAACTCTTGCTGGCCCGGCTGGAAGCACGTATAGAAGATCTTATTGAGATGGGAAACCGGAGAAAGCCCATGTGGTTGGGCAGGTGACTCAAAACCTTCTCGCGTCTGATCGAGGAATCGAACCACGACCGTCTTGGTAAAAGGGTAGTGTGCTATCCAAAGCGCCACCCGACCACCCACTGTTTGAGTTATCAATAAAATGTTTCAGAACTAATCACTGGAGTATGAAAGATGTTATAAGCAGAATATTTAGGATGATATTACACGTACTAGATTGGTTAGGGCGTTATCAGCTGAGTATTGATACAATTTTTAGAGTATTAAGTATACTATAACTAAATTGTTACCAGTGATTTCAATGGAGGTTGCATTTAGTATGGTAGGATTCTATAATTGTATAGGGAGCATTATATCAATGTGTCGCACAGCCTGCAGTCTGCTTGCATTGGTTTGCTCCTTTTCAGTGACCGGTGTAGTGTAATGTTAACGTGTCCGGGTTATGGCATTCCAACGATGGCATTTGAATGGTCTAAGCTGTCGCCATATGATGTAAACCGTTGCTAAAATCAATCAATCAATCAATCAATCAATCAAACAATCAATCAATCAATCAATCAATCAATCAATCAATAAATCAATAAATCAATCAATCAATCAACCAATCAATCAATCAATCAATCAACGCGAATTAAAATCAATAATTTCAAATCAAATACAAACATCCCGTGACAGTGCGTCTATCTATTTATCACATGAAGTTTACTTATTTCTATGAATCACTAAATCAAATAGGTTTTAAATATTTTTTTAACGAAAATAAACCACTTTAAATTTGTTCACTGGTATTTACAGGAGTTTAAAGATTGATTTTTGTCGGAGATTCACACGTACACAGAAAATACATCCGTCAGCGGTTCTTTTAGGATCTATTAATTTGAATATGTTTCTACAAGGGCTTACCCATGTATACACAAGTACGTTCTGCATGTATACCACACACACGATCATACGTTTCCTAAATTATGTTTAAATATTTTCACAAATGTTCAACACGGCTAACTGGTTTTGTGGCAACAAGAGAAGAAAACGTCATCGATGGGAAGTTCTGTAAACAACTAATCAAAATGTTGAAAGTTTTCTCACACTTCAGATTTAAAGGCAAATAACGACCCCCTTTACTAGTTGTATCTACCATGCATAGACAAATATCGACGACTGACTGACCCAACAACAATACAAGCCAAGTACTTGTGGTTTAGGTAATTCTTACTGTGCGGTAGAGTCCTTTAAACCGTGATTAAATATCGTGGTCAGAGGTTGAGGACCGGCTGGACATACCCAGATCAGACAGCACGTGGTCGTAGGGTGAATAGAGGCTGGCCATGCACAAGTCAGACAAATCGAAGATTGGCAAAAAACACACTGAACATACAGAGTCGTAACGACAGCTGGAAAATAAAATGATATAAACCAGGATTAAAACTCCACTTACTAACCGGCATAACAATCGAAACCTACCTAGTAACACTGACTTCGGACGTACCTAGTAACACTGACCTCGGACCTACCTAGTAACACTAACCTCGGACTTATCTAGTAACACTGACCTCGGACTTATCTAGTAACACTGACCTCGGACTTATCTAGTAACACTGAC
>JAUMHH010190616.1:0-14161 GCA_032359455.1 Chlamys rubida
ATAGGCTTACTGCTAGAGATTTGACTAGATACAGTAACTTTTTGAAATTGATCTGAAAGGTAAGATGTGCAATAACATTGATATAATGCTAGCTTTTGAATTAACACTTTATGGTTGACCATATCAAAGGCTTTTCTAAAATCTATAAAAACACACCATTGATGTTTCCATTGTCAATTTCTTTTGCCCAATTATTGATAATACTGAGAAGGGCAGTCTCACAGGAGTGATTTTTACGAAATCCTGATTGTGAAGCAACTAGTAGACTTGCCAACGCTCTATATACTTGATTGGTGGCAATCCCCAAAGAAAACCCTTTCACAGCGTAGGAAAGTCATGAAAAAAATCAATGAACTATAGTAGACAGACAACTCTATTTACTATTACTATCGTCCCACTAGATATCAACGCTCTGTATACTATTCTTACTATCGTCCCACTAAAATATAATTTCTTTGTTCCCCCCAAACATATTCCTAATCCCTATTTATGCCCCCGCCATAAAATAGGGGGGGGGGGCATATTGTGTTGCCCAAGTCTGTCCCGTCCAATCTATGAGCGGGGACATTTATGTATTACAGACATTTTCTAGTTTGATTGATGGCAATCCCAAAAGAAAACCCTTTCACAGCGTAGGAAAGTCATGAAAAAAATCAATGAACTACTGTAGACAGACAACTCACTATCGGCGCTCTGTATACTACTCTTATCCCACCAGATCAACGCTCTATATACTACTATTACTATCGTCCAACTAAAAAAGCAACGGAGAACTATCATTTCTTTATGTTTACCTTAAAAATATTTCTAGCCCATAAACCTACACTGTCAAAATCCGAGATGGCTGCTTGTCGGCCATTTTGTTAATTCACAACTATGGACGAATGGGAACCTACATATAACATTTGAGAAAGATCCCTCTGGTACTTCCTGAGAAATAGCGATAACAAGAATGTTTTAAGGACGGACCACGGACGCAGGGCGATTTGATGGTGGGCTAAAAAAATAAATGTGACAAAAAATTCGACAACAATCGACAACGTGGAAATTGCGTAAACCTTTGGTTTGGTTTGGTTTGGTTAAGTATTTTTAAGTTGTTTAAAAGAAGACAAAAGATAAGCTCCCAAATTTAATCGCCTCTTACGCTCATGCAATGGGGGCAGCAGGTACAATTAGCATGCCTTTTCCTTGCTTCTTAAATTGGATAAGCTTGGCCTTCAATGTGTCTTGTAAGTGTTTAAATTCTGTCTTTACTAATGTCCTTGTTGCACATCTTCCCTTTAAGGGATCTGTAAATCATTGATGCATGACCAAGTAAAGATGAAGGCTCATAGTCTTTACCTGCCCCGGATTTACTTTCTAATTCAAAGGAAAAACTATGCCAAATACAAGAGTCCTGACGTCCGAAGTCTGTATGTGTCTATCATCCGAGTGGACATTTCTCATGAAGTTATTAAACATGTTAACTGAAGTCATCATCTTCCTGACAGTGTTCCTGTTCTGTGTATCGGCTATAATAGCTGTCTGGTCAGCTTAGTTGTTTCTCAAAAAGTGTTTTGGCTTTTCTGTGTGACGATTTCTTCATCCAGTGTCATTTGTTAGTTTTCTTTTTCATTTTCATATTCATAATTAACAGATCTTTTAATACAATATGAAGTCTGACAGTTGCAACGCCATTCTGGCTCGTACGAGCAGACAAACATATTAGCAGAAGTAAAATTGACCTCATAGTAAAGTTGACCTCGTAGTAAAATTGACCTTTGACGTAAGGTAGTAGTTCCGGCTCATGACGTCAACAGGCGCGAGCAGATATTAGTGCCGGGAAATGGGAAAATCCGTTCCGAAGTTCTTCTCTAGTTGTTCTCAACTTCTTCTTGAGTATTATCATACTAACAACCCATGATAATGAATTTATCATGCTACTGGTAGGTGGTTTAAAGAAGTATATAGATGATAATTTGTTGTCTACGCTTTGATTCGAAATATTTTGCCACTGTGGTTTTATAATTATTTTTGTTATAAGGGGTTTTTAATCAGTGAAAGAAAGGGTTAAATCAACACAGGTTGTAGCAACAACGCCGCTTTGGCGAAGCGATCTGCCTTTTTAAGGTTATATTATGCAATAATGTAAGGCATCAGAGGAGATATTTTATTAATTAAATAATCAATCGAATTTGGTACAGGCATAGCCTACATAAGCCATCTCATTGACTTTTTACAGTGGAGAACGTATGTCCGCTGTGAACTTAAAAATCATCCAGCCCATTACAGTATGTTATTTGCCATATATCATCCCCGAGGTATGTTGGTTAATAAATCATTTAACAGTTCATGCCAGACGACGGAACGTCCTTAAATGACTTCGCAGTTGATAGGACGTACAATCCTATAATCGGATATAACTGCTCTTCTTTTAAGCGGTTCTATATTTGCATGTTCGAAGTTGTTTCGTGCGAGTTAAATTATTCACAACACTAAGTAGTGCATTTACATGAAAACATAGTAGTTTGCTCGACATTGTCCCTGGACGATATCTTTACATGTCTTACACTTACTTTGATGCTTTGTACTAGCATACAAAATGTATTTTCCCTATTGTATAGTTATTTTTTCTAAAAATCTTTTATAGAAAACTAACTAGAGAAAGCGTTCAGCTATTTCGTACCTTAACCATCATCCATATTGTATTAGGTGTTGTTAGCTTACATGTCCAGAAGGTCCAAGTGAGGTTATACCGTGGCGCAGCTTCCTTCCGTCTGGTGTCAGGGTTTTA
This sequence comes from Chlamys rubida, assembly GCA_032359455.1. Lineage (NCBI taxonomy): Eukaryota > Metazoa > Mollusca > Bivalvia > Pectinida > Pectinidae > Chlamys > Chlamys rubida. The sequence continues at coordinate 2,774 of JAUMHH010190616.1, forward strand.
CCTTAAACAACTTTTTCTGAAATACAATAGGCCTTCTATTCATGGTCATAGGGGTAAAATATGCTGAAATTTTTAATAAACTATCTTTTGAATAACCAAAAGGTGAAGGGTGATGATATTTTGCATGTAAAATGTTTTAATGAAAGGTAACAAAGCCTATTCAAGGCTGCATTGGTTAATTGTCTTTCAAACCTTTTAAAGGGACATCACGGTTAAGTGTATATTTTTTAAATACTGCAAGAATATATATATATATGAAGTGTCTCCATATGAAAAAAAACCCGGTCGGATTCTGCTGATACATATTCATAAATACGTGTAATTACTAATAGAATAGGATAATCCGTATCCTGTCTGGTCAGTTTGTTCTGCAGTTGTTCGCGTCATATCTAATAGCGCATACACACAACACGCAATTTCATTGTAAACAATATGACTTATATGGGAAGTGTCAGCGAGTGAAAACCGTTACCGTGTCAGCTACGAAGCGAAAAGTTGCCAAATGGTCAAAAGATAGCTCAATGATTACGTGATGGAAGCATTATTGCAGGTGGGAAGTATTCAAATGAGAAAAAAACTGTCCTAGCAGTTACTACGGTGCCTGTATTCTTCCGGATAGCCGGTATAAAGCTGAAATGGAATCGACAGAAATGCTGCTTGCGTTATGAATAAATATGTAAAAATATTAAGCTCGCTACTATTTTTGTCTAAATTAGAACACAGATTAACATATTTTGTTATGTTAATGGACATATATCGGAGAGAGTTTACTTTGTGTTTCTATATACAGTAGTTTATGCAAAAGGAAGGGATAAGTGACTGGTTAGTTTGATTTTGCTATGGGGCCCTCCAAGGGATAACTGCTGTGGCGTTGTATAGTACATGTACCTCTGTAAGTACTCGGGGTCACATGAGATACGTGCGCTATTAGAATCACATAATTTTTAATATCCCCGGGTTCAGTAAAATGGTATGATTTACTTATATTGTTGAAGTAAACAATGTTTTGTATTCACATGCAAGATTTAAATATATCAAAATATTTTTTAATCGTAATGTTTCAAAAGTTCATGTGTTCACATGATGTTGAATTAGAATGTATGATCATGCAACAACGTTTATCTATAAATAATTAATTTTCGACTTCAGATAGAATCGGACTAAGCACTGAAAACAAGAAAAAAATGCATTTTATGTTGTAAAAAGGCACGTCCTACCGATAACTACGGCTTCTGTTTCGGACGAAAGGAACTGATTAAAGAAAAGTTATCTCAACATAAAAAGGGTCCATTTACAATAAATGCTGTTAAGAATTAAAAACATAATATCTCACCACGCTCCATATCTGACACATATTCTACATGTACACGTCGTGGTTTTGCCAGAACTGTTGATTGTATGCGATGGCTAATATGTTAGTTTAGTATGTTTAACGTCCTACAAACAGCTATGGTAATTTAAGGACGGCCTCACTGTGTGCAAGATGCATGCGTGTAGTGTATGCGTGAGTGTTTTGGGAGGCTGCGATATGTTCGTGTTTGTCTCCTCGTGAAAGCGCGGAACTGATGCCGACTTTGTAGTGCTACCTCACTGAAACATACTGCCGAAGACACCCAGCAAGACACCCCACCCGGTCACATTATAGTGACAACGGGCCAACCAGTCGTCCCACTCCTAAATTGCTGAGCGTTAAGCAGGAGTAGAAACTACCATTTTTTACAGAGTCTGGTATGTCTCGGCCAGGGGACAGAACCCAAAGCCTTCCGCACAGGGGCGAACGCTCAACTTAAGGCCAAAAGTTATGCATTGTCAAGGGAGACACTAGGAAGAAGAACGTTGTTTAGAAAGAAGAACGTTGTTTAGAAAGAAGAGAAAAGACAAGATCCCAAATTTAGTCGCCGCTCTTACGATTATGCAATGGGGCAGCAGGTACAATTCTTACGTCCTACCTGCAGGGACTGCAAACGCTCAATATGACTTACTTAGTGTTAACGTATGAAGACTGTGAAAGAGAATATCTATGAATACATATATATGCATGGTCTAGAAAACAGTGGCCAAAGACATTGAGTTGTAATTAAAAAAAATCACAAACATTCCTCTTTTTTATACTTGTCAATGCATATATAAACATTATGAAAATCTTTGAAAAAGGATACTCGTCTGGTGAGTATTCCTTTTTACATGAAGGGTTGTCCCTTGGTTGAGGGAAGGTGTTCGTTTAGCCCCGTACCCATTTGTACTGGTCACATTCCGGTATCAGATATTCCTATTATCTATAAACAATGCCGAGATGCCAACACATATTTCTTCATTTGAATTTTGAATATTGGCATATGTGCAATTAACTTCTGATGATGAATAATTACTGCCATGGGGATTCAAAAAGTTTCAACAAGGACTTAGAAATAAGAAGTTGCAGTTGTCTGACGGCCCCTCTCTGGGGGCCGCTTTGGAAACTGTGCATCTCGGTCAGACCACCTGTGTTAACTGCCTCGTTTGAAAACAGTCACGTGACGTTATTGGCGCTATTTTTAACAGGGCTTTCCTAAACAATTAAAGTGGTCAAACTTGACATTTGGAACGGACTATGAGTATGGGGATAGCAAGGTAACATATTCATTAAAAAATATGGCTTTTCACGTGATGTCCCTTTAAACCACTTTCGGAATGATTTGGTTTTGGTTTAATTTTGTTTAATGTCCTATTAACATCTAAGGTAGGTTTGTTGGTGTGCTTGCCTTCTTGTGATAGCGCGGATCTGATGCCGACTTTATAGTGCTATCTCACTTAAATGCCTTGCCAAAGTCACAAAACACAGCATTCCGCCCATTCACATTATACTGACAACGGGTGAACCAGTTGTTGCCGTTCGCATTAATACTAAAAGTGAACAACTACCATTTTCAAGTACTTTGGTATGTCCCGGCCTGGGGACAGAACCCATTACCTTCCTCACCTGGGCGAACGCTCAACATTCAAGCCAAAAGTCAGTTGTTGCCAGGCAAGGCGCTAAGAAACAAAAAGTAGTTAGAAGTAGAAAGAAAGATAAAGATCCCAAATATTGCAATGGGCGCAGTAGATTTATTTTGGTCGCTTTAGTGTCACCAAATAGAGAACGCCATAGCAAATCACCCACTATGTATCGCAGGAGGCGATTTATGTGGGAACCCCCTACAGCATTTGGGATTTGCCTTGTCCAACCGTAATATATGGAGTTATGGCCCTTTATGTAAACCATACAGACAACAGGTCATTTAATGTATGACAGGCGTATTTTGTTCCGCTTTCGCGGTACCCTTGTTTGTATTAACATGTTATGAGAAAAAGTTAGCTCCGAAGTATATCTTCAAATAATATAATTGCATGAATGCTGTATCAACGGATTTTGACATATGACGTCATGGCAGCTAAATTGGATTTAAGACCTACTTGAAATCGTTGCAGTAAAACCTTCCAACCATGACCTACAAACACTGAACATATCTGCTATCGATCAAAAGATTAAGACTCCACAAAATCATAGCAGAATAATAATAATAAGAAGAAACATAACAATTCTACTAGGTCTTTTCACCATTTTCTGAAAAGCTCCAATAACCTTTTTTTCAATTCATCCAAACGTGGATTCAAGCGCACGAAGTAGGAGTGGCAGCAAAGATGACGTCTCTCTCGAGTATGCATAGGCCAAACCTACATCACATTTACAGATGCTAATATTTTATGAAAGGAAAATCAATCTTATTTTCTGTTTTGGACCAACCACTTTATAATCGAATACATCAATATTAAACAAACAAGTACACAATCATAAATATTTGATAAAAATGCCAATTGTCATGATAATGTACATACAGCTAATTTGTACAAAAGATACAAGATATAAGATGTATCATGCTTTTTCAGCCAATTAATTTGCTATGATTTTTGTTTAATTCCATTTTGAAAACTATTAAAATTTGTTTGATAAAAATTATGTGCCATCCATGTATTTTTAATGATTATTTACACTTAGTTTATTTGTGTTATGATTTTTGCTGGCATTTTCAAACCCCCTTACCTTTTAGTTTTAAGTTTGGCATATTCCTTTTGGTGAACATCTGTTTTTATGTTGTTTGGCCCCATGTTACAAAAAAAAAGAACCTTTCATCGTTGCTTTTTTATAAAGAACCTTTCACAAATGTGTTGAATATGAACATCTGTGATCCTAACATGTTTGACGTTATTACAGAGGCATTTTGTGTTTTATTATCCACACAGCAGTCCCCGAGTAATCAGCAAGCAGATGTCACGTGTGGCGATAGTTCAACCACCAGTACGACACTACAGGATACTTCTAACGGTAAGCATGTGATATTGGTTTCAAGTTCTTCATTGCTCATTGTAAACAGAGGAGAATTATACCTTCAATTGTCACCGAGAAAACAAATCTTGTAGCAGAAGAAGATAGAAAACGTATCTTATTCTACTATAAAATAAGAAAACAAAAGTGAATATTGAAGATTTTTTTTATTCCTACTCGTATGGTAATATGTCCCATGGTAATTACCGTTATTACTTTTCGTTGCGAGGGGATATAGGATTCCGCCCGTACGTACGTATGTTAAACTATTTGTCATCGCTCTAGCCACTTTATTCCTCAACGGAATTTCCTGAGACTTTATACAAGTGTGTAGTATGACAATGCCTTGAACGTCAAGGTAATTGTTACTATTTTGAGAAAAACTTTGTCATCGCTCTACCGACATCATTCCTCAGCGATATTTCATGAAACTTGATACAAGTGTTTGGTATGACATTGCCTTGATCAAGTTCGCGTTTCGGGTTCATATGTTGAAGGTCAAGGTCATTTACTATTTTTACCAAAACCTTTGTCATCGCTCTATTGACTTCATTCCTCAACAAAATTTCATGATTTTTGATACAAGTGTTTGGTATGGCAATGCCTTGAACAATTTCACGTTTCAGGTTACTGCGTTAAAGGTCGTTGTCACTTTTACTATTTTTAGAAAAACACTTTGTCATTGCACTTCGACTTCAATTTCTCTTACATATGTCACAATGTGTGAATGCGAGGGGATTTGTATCACTTGTGATGCCTTGTTGATAATAGTATTTTGTGTTTTTTATGTATGCAAAATCATTTCGAAATGTCCTGAAATGTTATAATGTGTTCATATATATTCAGGTAGGAAGAGTGATTAACAGTTCTCTGTACAAATATGAATCTGATCAAAATAAAAATCGAATAGCAAAATTAAAGCAATCTACAATAAGTATGAAATCTGTATATATTTCAAAAAAATCGTGCTATGAAAAGCAGAAAGATATTTTTTCCTATAGAGTTGAATGCCCTCGTTCTTGTTATTAAACTTAAGGTTGTCCACTCTTCCATGGACATATGATCAGAGCAGTTATGACGACATAAAAATTGCAGGTCAGGCGGATTTCTTATTGTTTATTTCTCTAATATTTACTAATGCATTAGGTTTTTGTTAACTCTATATTATATGTTTTCCTTTTCAAATAACCTTTCTTGTTTATCCAGTATATGATACGGCAACTGATCCGTTTCAATTTTCATTCTGCAAATATTGATTTTATGTTAGTTACAATAATGAATTCACACGAGATACATGTAGTACAGTTATAATATGCTTGAATGTCATGTTCTCTTTCCATATTTTATGCAGCTCCTACACCTACCATTACTGCTACCCATACCACATCTCTCAACAAGTCATGTCGATGTTGTAGTTTCAAGAACTATAGCCTAGAGGAGCTGGAGAGCATAAAAATGATACTCAGAGAAGAGCTTTTTATCAAACCCAACACGACTTCTATGTATGTCCGCTCTCTCACGTCGGCTCCAGACTTTCGAGTTTCGTCAAAGGTCATCGGCTACACATCTAACATCATCTTAGGGTTTCTTGGAATATGTTTTGTGATTGCTGATATTGAAAATATCGTGAGAATGATCAAACGTATCAGAAGAAACTTGTGTCCCCCCTAGCTGGAATATCCAACAGAGGATAACAAAAACACTAAAAATAATAATGCTCGCATCATGGAGCCATGGATCTCGACAGTAAATCTTTTCACTACCCTATATTTTAAGTGTCAAAACAACTCTCAACGTTCTTGACATGGATGAATAAGCAATTATTAGAAGCAATCTTAGGCAAAATGAAATAATGACAGGTTGTTTTGACTCTCAAATATTGCTAACTTATCAAGTCATATAATCACTCTAGTCGAAAAAAGTCTTAACATCAAGCTTATAAAATGTCTTCATTTTTAGCCCACCTTCATCTGATGGTGGGCTATTCAAATCACCCTTCGTCCTTGGTCCGTCATCAGTCCTTAAACAATTCTTGTTATCGCTTGATTAAGGACAGTACTGGGGAGATCTTATATGTGATCTATTATACACTGACTATCAAATCGTATATCAAAGAATGTTCACGAACATAATATATGAATTTATTAGGTTGTTTTTTTAAATCAACTCAACCCGACCGAACAGCGTCAAGTTTTTCTAAGGGAATTTAATGACACTTCATAGGAACTCCCAGTACACAATTATAACCAAGATTTGATATATTCGTTGCAAGTGTAATGTAACCGCCTGGAATGTTTTCAGTGCTCTCTGAATGGCATTAAAGTGAAATATTTCTCAAAAAACGGGATAAGATCTGCATTACCTCAAGAAGGAATATACACCAGCATACAATACATAAAAGGACACGTTCTTAAAATAGCTTAGCGGTTAAAAGGATACTTAACGCAGTGAACACACCAAAACCAGGGATAACAATTGGTTAAGGTCCAAAATCTGTAACTTAGTATACAGTATCTAGGCATAACAAATGTTATCATTGGATCCCTCGCTGTCCCTGAAAACGCTGAGATTTGTTTAAAAAATGCGTATTAAGAACATTTGCAGCAAATATTGTAATTTATCTCAAAAAGAAGGAAAATGTAACAAAATATTGTAGCCCGTGCAGGTTCGGGGAAAGAAACTTTAAGAGGTGACTCATGTGCCCCCCCCCCTACTGTAGGAGGAATTTACAGGGAAGAACAGAAGATGTGATATCAGCCTTCAAGAGTGTTGATGGTTTTCGCGAGTTATTACAGGATGTGCGAGATCAGATTGATGACATGCTTGTTGTGTGGCATGAGGAGGCTGTCAACATGGCTGAGAGTGAGGATGTCAAGCTAGTACTTCCAAGACGATGTGGACGCCAAATGAATCGTGACGACACCCCAGCAGAAACAACAGAGATGTACTACCGCAGAGTGTAGGCGATTCCCTACCTGGATCACATCTTGGATAGGGTTTCAGCAGCGATTCTCCGCTTTGCGTAGGACAGCTTCTTCAGGCCTGTTTTTTGTTCCAACTGTTGCCGTCACAAAAACAACAGGACAGCTCCATCAGGATTTAGAAGATTTCGTCTAATTCTACGATAACGATCTTCCAAGTGTTATTGGTGTCAAGAGTGGAACTAGAGCGGTGGCAGTGGCACTGAAAGTCTGCCTCAGATGATCCCGCAACAGCAGCAGCGGCTATCAAGGTGACTTACTCTCTAGATATTCCGAAGAGTTTCACACTGCTACAGATCTTGTGTACTTCCGGCGTCACAACATGTGAATGTGAGCGATCTAACAGTGAGTTAGGATTGCTGAAATCAAACCTGCGCTCAACAATGGGAGAGGATCGGCTCAATGGACTGGCACTCATGCATGCTCATTATGGCATTGAGTTAGCCTTATATGACATTGTAAATCGTTTTGCAAGGAAGCACCCTAGGAGGATGAAGCTGGGAAACATCATCGAATAGTAGTCAAGAACAATGTAAACTTATGAACTTTGGCAATAGACATTTCAGTATTGTGTTATGTGAAACTTATGAACTTTGGCAATAGACATTTCAGTATTGTGTTAAACCTTGTGTGAGTCTTGTGACTCCATTTCATTATTCATATATTTGCATATTTAAAGTTTTTATTTTACTCTAGTCATGTCAAGAAGTATTCTTTGTAATGATTGAACAGTATTGTGATATAGGTCAGTTGTATTATCAGATTGTATCTTTTAATGGTTGTTGGTGCTTCAGTTCTTTTATATGAAGGTATTTGTTTGTAACTTTTTAGCTAAAGGATGAGTGTCTATAAGGCCTTTTTTGGGTCCGGTATGTTCAAAGATGTCCTATTGTATTTCATGTGCAAAAACTAAGGTATACGTTTGACCGAAAGTGGGTTTCTGGGGGTACCAAAAGGGGTAGGGTAAATCACAAATATAATTTGCTGTTTTTGAAATGAGCTTTAAATCCAAAAAAATACCATTTCTGTTTTTAAAAACATGTGTAAATTGAACAGGCATATTTAAAAGTATGAACAATGACAGAAATTAAATCGTCAATTAAAGATTGATTATATGAAATAAAGGATTAAGTCAGGGGGGTTGTTTTAGGTAATTTTTCAAATGAAAGGTGTTTTGTTTTTCAATAATTTCCTTTCTAACTTATATTTTGGTTGAAATTTACAGCTTTACTCGTAGATAAAATGCATATTCACTACACACTTTCCTTTTGTTTTATACTTAGTTATGGCTTCTGGACCCATTTCAAACTTGGCAATTTCAAATATCTCGATCTTAAGTGAATTAAAATGTGCAGGACACTCTTTATACGCAATTTCATATGTTTGCATGATGTGTGATATATGTATTATATGTTACTTATGTTGAAGTTGTGTTGTGATAATTTAAATTCATCGATATTGACATTTGTTCCTGAATATCATTCTAATTTTTTGACAAAATTATGTGTATTTTTGTTAGTGTTTAATTTTAATGTAATAGTTTAACATTTTTTTAATATGTATAGTTTACCTCTTTATCTGACAGGTGAAGTTGTTCAGACTCAGTATTTTGATTTTCATTTGAATCATGTTTCATAGTTGATACTTATCATTATTGAATACCAAAATGATTAAATTGCATTCTGCTAGTCTATTCAGGTTTTAGGTGTTTTTTCCCACATGTGTAGTAGTCGTCTTCCAACCTAGTCCCTCAGAGGTGATTTTAGAAGTAAATCTTTAATTTATTACATTTGATATTTGTAAACACTTGTACTTACTGACAACTTAGACAAGACACTGACATAAAAGAAAATATTGTGTAACATGGAGTGTACATGCGCTGCTGGTAATTATTGACCTGCTGGACAAGACACTGACATTTAAGTTAATTGTATACGTAATGTACATGCGCTGCTAAAGTATCAAAATCTGAAATGGTGACACCCCCCTGAACATTTTCTGGATCCGCCCCTGCTACAGAATATTGAGTTTTATTGCATACCAATATAGCTCGAACGAGTTCGCATTTCAAAGGTATACGTGCATTTTTGGTCGAGTTATGCTCCTGGTATTGCCAAAAAGCAATAAAAGGAACATTTGTGTAGTAAATGCAAGAACTTCCTTTAAAATCCTGTACGGTAATGCTAGAAGCAATAATGTTCAACATATCTATGTCGGGGGTTTTCCGTCGAGTTTCAACTTTCCGCGTTCTGGCATATCACACTTGATATAGCAACGCTTTGCTTGTTTGCCTGTTGTCAGTATAATGTGACCGGTTGGGGTTTCGTGTTGGGTGTCTACGGCAGTATGTTTCAGTGAGGGAGCACTATAAAGTCGGCATCAGTTCCGTCCTATCACAAGGAGACACACGAACATATCGCAGCCTCCCAAAACACACACGCATACACTACAAGCATGCATCTTGCACACAGGGGATGCCGTCCTTAAATGACCATAGCTGTTGATAGGACGTTAAACAATACTAAACCAAACCAAACTTTGTCGGCTTGGGATTTCAACATCTTCGTCTGAAAGCGTGCTGATGATAAATATTGATGATGCGGACAACATTTGAGATGTTTTAAAGGACCACTTTATAGTGTCAAACGGATAAATAAATATGAAACTCTAATAATTAAGCTAACACAACCTTATTCGCCTAATGCTACAGGGTTGAATCTGCATTCAAGTACTGTTTCCTGTTTGTTTGGTTGTACAGCCAATCGACAATGTAAGTCATTGAGGGTACAACAAGACAAGATATAGAAATAATGAGTTCATCCCATTGGATATATACGTATATTGTATATAATAAAACTTGAGAATTATATTTGTTAAAATTGGGACCTTATCTATGAATAAGATTTCTCATAATTGTGTCTCAGAATAACAAAAGACATCTATAGGAAGTTAGAGTTATCTAGGTATAACTCTGTTAGATTTAGTATACATGGGTACTAGTTAGGTTTTAAAATCTACAAGCGGCTTTAAATTAGGCAGAATAAAATTTGATATCTGACAAAAAGTGCAAAATAGGTTTCAGATCTGAACAGCTTTAAGTGAGTTCTTAGAACATGTAAGCTGCAAGTTAAGTTTCAGAACAAACGGCTATTATCTAGTTCTTAAGACAACGTAATACGTCATATTCATGTATCGGTTCAATATCGGAACGTGCAGCTTAGAAGTTAATCTCTTAAACAATTTAATTAATTTCTGAACGCAAAACGTTCTATACCTAAACTGTTATAAAACGTTATATTAATTGATAAGTTAGGCCTTGAAGACACGTGATTATAATTAATCTAGAACAAGCCGCTAATAATCAAGTCGCATACCAAACTGTTTTAAATTATGTCTCGTCAAGTCTCATACCAAACAGAAAAAACTAGGTCTCGTCAAGTCTCATACCAAACTGGTATTAATTAGATCTAGTCAAGTCTGAAACCGGACTGTTATAAGTAAGGCCTCTAAGAAATGGGTTAATGTTTGATCTACGACAAGCAGCTACAAGTCAAGTCTTATACTAAACTGTTATAACTTAGGTCTCGTCAAGTCTCAGACTAAACTGTTTTAAGTTGGGTCTCGTCAAGTCTCATACCAAACTGTTATAACTTAGTTTCGTCAAGTCTCATACCAAACTGTTTTAACTTATGTGTCGTCAAGTCACATACCAAACTGTTATAACTTTGGTCTTGTCAAGTCACATATTAAACTGTTATAAATTAGGTCTCGTCAAGTCTCGTACCAAAGTGTTATACATTAGGTCTTGTCAAGTCTCGTACCAAACTGTTACAACTTAGGTCTCGTCAAGTCTCGTACCAAATTGTTATAAAATAAGTATCGTCAAGTCTCGTACAAAACTTTTAAAACTTAGGTCTCGTCAAGCCTCATACCAAACTGTTATAAATTAAGTATTGTTAAGGCTCGTACCATTTGTTTGTTTGTTTGATTTGGTTTAACGTCCTATTAACAGCTAAGGTCATTTAAGGACGGCCTCCCCTGTGTGCAAGATGCATGCGTGTAGTG
>JAUMHH010190627.1:0-14160 GCA_032359455.1 Chlamys rubida
CAAATATTATACTCACCCTTGCGCCATTTTTAATTAATAAAAAAATCTTCCCCGTATGAACCCCGCTTCATAAGATTTTGATTGTTTAGGAGAATGCTTAATAGTACTATAAATATAAGTTACAATACGATTGGTTCAATTAATGTCGTCTTTAGGTTTCAATAACCTACCAGTTTCAGATATGGAATATCGACGTAGCAAGTGTTCCTTATATTTATTACAGTTGCAACAGAAACAGTAACAAAGAGCATTCCTTGAAAGACGAGAAATTCTCCAGACAAATAGTTCGTCCTTATACATATACTAATGCTGCAGGTGTCGAAATCCCTCCAAGGGTCATAGTAACAGGTAAAACATTAAAAAAAAAGATTTATACAGCTTCCGGACCAGGATTTCTATACGTCCAACAGGCATGGACGGATGATACTGTTGGAGAGTACTGGTTTAATAAGCATTTCTTGAAACACAAAGGTAATGAGCGACCTCAGATCATAATCATGGATTTTAATTCCTCCCACTGGACTCTTTGGCTGAACGACGCCACGAATTCCTTCTACACTTTCCTCTGCACACAACCCAGTAGGTTTGTCCACTGGACAAGTACTTTGATGGTCAGCTCTCTAGAGCTTGTGATCGTGTTTGTTCCGCACTTATGGTCAGTAATCTGAACAACGTTGGTAATGAAAAGGAAATGAACAGACCCGCTACAGGCACTCAACGAAATACAGCTTCTGAATCCGAGGTAGAGGTACCTAATAATTTCAACAACAAAAAAGATAGAATTTGATGCCGTACATCTAAGAAGGTTTTCAATAGCAGCGAGGTAGCAGATAAAAAAACCGCGAGGAGGTTCGACGAAAACTACATCGAAGCAAAGGAACAATTGAAGAGGAAAAGGAAGGTAAAAGGAGTAAATGTGTTCAGATTCTAGGGGGAAAGTATTAAACGAAGGAAAGAAATCTCCCCTCTGATTCACACATTAAATAGATGGCCTATATCGCTCAACTGAATTATTCCCAAAACGAAGTATCGAACTCAGTCAGCGCCACCTTGTGATGCTCCGACACCTATCGAAAATTACTTTTCCCTTCACTGGGAAACCATTGCATAATACCAAGGTTATATCTGAATCTCAAGCTTTGGATTCGGCGTTGTTAAGGAGCATTGGCTGTGCTGTTGACAGTTCTGTCATTGTCAGCGTTAAAGACCGAGTCGCACAGGAAACATCCCCCTACCTGTTCTTGGTCTTAAGAAACAGTTCACAACCTTAACGTCACCGCCAAAAAATTCTGTCCCGACAACTTGAAGAACATAAGGAGGCTTGACGAAAGCAGCAAGGAAGAAGAAAGAAACTGATTTAGATTACCGGGGAAAAGCATAAGGCGAAAAGAATTAACTTTCCCCATATGCTTCATTTGTAAACAATAGGCACAAGGCCTGTATTACTTACATGAATTTATACTTCCTATTAACAGGACTGTAAGGATGGGAAATGGTATTTCCTGATACGGATATTTTGAAACAGGAATGTCAGAACTCGTGACTGGTGACATGCCGACTGAGCTACATTGATCCGGTGCTGACAGGTATGATGGTCCAGATATACTACAGGACCTGAACTTCTTTGATGTTTCATAACGCTTTCACATTTACAAAGGTGAGCGCATAAACACGCGGGAGATGAACGTTTGTGATTGTAGATATTACATTTGGTAATAGATACAAAATGAAATCAAAATTAATCATAAGGCATCATACAGCTATTGTGTCCTTCTGGAATTCATCGGCGATACTGTAAGACAAAAAGTGGAAATCAAAACTGGTCTTTACTGTTGAAACAGGAGAAGTCTGTAAAACTACATTTATAACAATGTGGGATATCATTATTGAATAGAAAAAAAAAGAGTAATTCGATAGATATGATTCAATTTCAACATAAATCAGGTCAATTGTGACATAACAAATCTGACAACTCAATACCTGTGTTGGTATATTTGTTTTTATGTGGAAATGATAGCATTGTTTGGTGGTGACCACATTCGCTTTCTTCCACAATATGTACGCATAGAAATAATAACGACTTTAATGTAGATGTACATTCTATTTTTAGGTTCAATGAACTTATGCAAGTCTGACTACACAAATCATGAACAGAATGTTTGTTTTTACGTAAAGAACACGGGTTAAGGATGCTGATGTGGAAACCTGAAAGAAGAAATTCCAGAGGAGAAAGCGAATTTAGGATCTTTTGGAACAGTGTCATCACCCGTACTCAGATTAGGTACGAAAAAAACAGCAGGAAGTAAGGAGGCATCAAAACAAAAGGAAAGACAACATGAACGCTAACAAGAAAAAGCTGGAAGCCAACTCCGGAATGGTTTAAGTGTTTTCTGCACTGCATGCGGCACCTGTCGCTGTGTCCCTGTCCTATTCCAGGAAAGTATCTAAAACGATAACCAAAGGTTCCCAATAATGATAGGCAATGAAATGGCATCAGGTTCAGAAGATCGCTGAATATTATTTCACATTTACCTGTTTTAGCTCCTCAGGCAGAATTGTACTGGATTGGTCTGTTGGTACGTCTGTCGATCAGTATGTCGCACTTTCCCAGTCTGTTATACATTCTACTGTCTTGCAACATTATGAATATGGGACCTGCGTGTGAAATCCTATTTACAATGAACAATTTTATAAAACGTAAAGGGAAGAGCGAAGAAACGTATACCGGAAATAAATGACATCAAACATAGAAAATAAACAGAGAATTCGTGAGGATTCTAAAATTACCAACACAGGAACAGGAGGAGACCGAGAGAAGCTATAATCAAAGTAAAGTAAGGCATTGAGGTTGTTTAGTACCAAATATATTTAAAGAACAAGAGAGCACAGTATTTCCCTTTAAAAACACGCGGAGTAAGCTTGGTGAAATATTCTTTCAATGAGCGGATTGTTAACAGTTGGACCTCTCTTCAGATACCGTCCTTCTGTCACCAATAATCAAAACATGAAATAGTCCTATGACGTTTTATAACCACGAGATTGACAATGACGAGCTCACCCATAGACGGAATGTCAGCATAGAGACTGGTGATGAATGTTAACATATTGGTAAACTGCCTGCGTCCAGTATTAGAATTATCCATACAGAATTGACTGTGACCGAAACCTGCTGGCGGGAGAGACTTGTACGTTACTACCACAGAAAGGTAAGTTTGAAACTAGGTTTGGTGGGCTTACGACTACACACTTGATACGGAGGTTATATACAAATTAAGGTTATCATACTTTATACTTTACAAAATTGCACTGAAATGGACAAAACAAGGGCGCCCAAAGACAACACGGAGACATCCCATAGGAATAGAAAGAGATGGGGCTTTCACTGGGCGAGGCACTGCCAAAGACAAACACAAACAGAGACGCATTGTTGATACATTATGTACCTTACGGACGTAGAGGATATACTTTATATGACAGATATGACTGTTAACCAAAGTAATATGGCAGGGCAGCATTAAAGTTAGACTATTGGGCATGGGTGTTTTGTGATTATGTCAACGTAAGTAATGCGTAGTACGTTGGGTAGGAGTCTTTTAATCCTGTTCCGCCCAGCAAGACAACCACAACATTCATTAAACTACGTGTAGATAAATGTAAATTACAAAATTTTAATTTTAATTTTTTTAAATTTTTAATTTTTTTAAATTTTCAACAATCATAGCGAAATTTTGATAAATAAGTCAAACCGTGGAAAAAACACGCAGATTTTTACAACTCCTCACAGATATCAGTATTTCTAGAGACTTTAAAAATATCCTGCTATGATAAATGTAATTGTAATATTACACAAACGAAAACCAAAGACATGCAATGTTCAATTTTGTTGGTTTTTATTTCAATGTACCTCTGAAGCGCATCATACAGTAACTAGTATCAAAAATAGGCTTTCTGGGTTGATTTGTGATAAATAATACAGACAGATCAAATAACACTTCACGCTAGGGTATCGCTGATATAAGTGGTTTACACAAGTAAAGGATAAATGGACAGTGTGGTGATACAGTTTGTGTTACATTCCAGTGTGTTACATTTGTTTTCTCATGTGAAAGTTGACACTGATCTATGAAGCGTAGGAGTTATCAGTTTTGTACCATTTCAGGGTTTTTTCTAAATCTTAAGGAAACATTGACATACATTCTATTAAGTAACACTTAATGTGTTAATAGATTTATGACATCAGTGAAAATATAGCAAATTCCCTAATAACCATGGAAGAATTTAACGACAAATCAAAGTTTAACAATTCACACACTTATATACAGCCAAGCCGTATTAATGCAGTTACCTTTGTCTCAAGCTAAAGGTGGCTGGATTGTTAATTGGCTCGAATATATGGACAATTTAAGAAGAAAAGAAGATGTCTCCTAAACTGGTGAATAGTGCGACAACCGGATTGTCTTCTTATCAATTACGAAGGTATGCAACACAAACCTGCTCAAACTATAAGGTTTATCTTTTCAACAGAACTCTATTGCATATCATCATCATGTTGAAATGAAGCATTTCAATCCATAAATGAAACTTTTGCTTTCAGTCTTTAACTCTTTCACTACTGTCGATCCTAATGGACTCGTCCCAATCAATGCACGGTAGAGTCTACTAAAGTTACATAGGGGTGAAAGGGTTAATCGTAATAAACAATGCATTGTACACTGTTTATACGGAGACTGTTAACATCGTAAATAAGTGTAGAAGACCTGTTGAGATTCCAACATTGTTATACAGTAGATGTTACTGTGTATCTAACGTGACGTCATTAAAATGGATTTTCTTTTTGTTTTTAGATTATGGATAACATTTTGATAAATATCAAATTCATTTCTTAATGATGTATGTATGAATTTCCCTTACATAAATGTTGGCATTTACGCCCAATAGGATTTAATTTAGTATATACCGAATGAGTTACAATACAATATTACACGTTAGGCAGAGGAAAATTAACTGAAAACAGCAACATCCTCCTCTATCAGAATCATTTTCAGGTAAATTTTACCATTACAAAAACGTGTAACTTGTTTTAGTTAGCAACGCCAACCCCATTTGAATTAAAATAGCTCATTCAATTAAAAAATGAATTTGGGTTCATTAATCAGGTTCAAGAGCTTGAGGCACTTAGCTCAACATTAGATCATATAACATGCTTCACTGCTGACTGTTCTACAGAGAAATCTTACAATCACCAAAATTGTTTACAACATTAACGGGAATGGAATTAGGTCACATTTATGGGAATTAAATAGGGAACAACTTTTACAGGAATTATATAGGGAACCACATTAACGGAATTCGAAAGGGGCACACATTTGCGGGAATTAAATAGGTAACCACATTTATGGGAATTATATAGGGAACCACATTAACGGGATTTAAATACTATTATATAGGGAACCACATTAACGGGAGTTAAATACTAGTAAGTAACCACATTTATGGGAATTATATAGGGAACCACATTTAACAGGAGTTAAATACTAGTAGGTAACCACATTTGTGGGAATTATATAGGGAACCACATTAACAGGAGTTAAATACTAGTAAGTAACCACATTTATGGGAATTATATAGGGAACCACATTAACGGGAATGATATCGGGAACTATGTTAACGGGAATTGAATTGGGCCAAAATTTACAGAAATTAAAGGGTCCACATTTATGGGATTTATGTAGGGACCATATTTATGGGAATCATATAGGGTCACATTTCATTGACCGAAATTTATTACAAGAACATTGAGAAATTAAATTTGATTATTGATTTCTTTATGCTATTGTATGGTGTAAAGAGTATGGCATGCTAAGGAAAATTCATTATTATCAATAATACATTTTGGCGAATGGACTTTTATGCATAAAAATATTTCTGATTAAATAATATTTATAACAACCGAAAACAACTGTGAACTTATGAATAAAAAAATTATATTGTGGGTACATTTTAACCAATAACATTAAGCACAATATACAGAAAAAAACATACTTTATCTTGTGGAGATGGTCGTGTGTCAGACAGGTAGACAGTGTACGATCGTATTTGTATGTGTGCACATTTACATTCATATACCACTGTTCCTTATACTATGAAACAAATGTCACTTATACAAAGAAACAACTGTTACTTATACAGGGAAACAACAGTTACTTATACAGGGAAACAACTGTTCCTAATACAGGGAAACAACTGTTCCTAATACAGAGAAACAACTGTTACTTATACAGGGAAACAACTGTTCCTAATACAGGGAAACAACTGTTCCTAATACAGAGAAACAACTGTTCCAAATAAAAAGAATCAAATGTTAATTACATGTATATAGGGAAACAACTGTTCCTAATACAGAGAAACAACTGTTACTTATACATGGAAACAACTATTACTCACACAGAGAAACAACTGTTCCAAATACAAAGAATCAAATGTTACTTACACAGGAAAAAGACTGCTCCTTATACAGAGAAAATGTTCCTCATACAAAGAAACAACTGTTACTTAATAAGGAAAACAACTTTTACTCATACAGAGAAACAACTGTCCCTCACACAGAGAAACAACTGTCCCTCACACAGAGAAACAACTGTCCCTCATACAGCAAAAAGTTTTCCTTTTACAGAGACACTTGTTCCTTTTACGGAGAAACAAAAGTTTCTCATACAGCGAAAAAACTTCAAAGGTTATCATACTTTTAATCATTCCTCGCATACATTTTACACAATAAAGCAATTATATCTTAACACTCCTAGCATATACTTTTCCATCTTTATAATATGTAGACTTAATGTTATTTTATGATTTGATACACTTATTCACATGCACTTAAGAATGTTTATCGTATTCAAATAATCACAAATTCATATGGAACATATTTTGTATATTTAGAAGCATAATATAAGATCTTCATTAACTTATTATGCAGTACACCGAAGGTTAATTTCTAAACACATACTTATATGCTTCACAAATTAATGGTATCGTGGTTCACACAAAAAATAAAGAATCACAGATGTAATATGGTTAAAATAATAACAGCATTTCTCTTTAAATAAACATTGTACAAAAGCAACACAAATTCAGGCATAAATGTATAACTAATCAATGGAAATGTACAAATTAACCTGGAATAGATCTATATAAATTATAATTCTTTCAATCTGGAATAGATCTATGACTAATATGTATACTATGGTACTGCTGATCAAACTTTTGTTTAACAAAATATAGAACATAATGTTATCTGCAAGGACATTCACATACAAGCACGGTTTATATTTTAATCATAATTAAACCCAGACCATCATGGACTCATCCAGATGAATGTATGGTAGAGTCTACTCAAGTTACCTAGGGGTGAAAGGGTAAAATGTGAAAGTCACCCCAATGGACTACTGTAGTCCAACACTGTGAACACAAACAGTAAGGTTTCACCAAGACAATTTAAAGACCTTTCTGGAGAAAAAAAAGAAATAAGATGCTCTTAACAGTGTAATCTTACAATACACCTTGTAACAAGATTCCCATATGCTAAATTGAGCATTTCTATTGTCCTTAGTAGCTGAAAGGTTATGACCCACACCTGAGGATAAATTGGACCATAAATCAGTTATGTAAACTTTGAACGCTCTTCTTGGTTACTGTATCTGAAGATGCCATAACTCATTGGCCTGTGAAAGCAAATGCACCATCTTCAATTACATATTTACACTAACCTTCAAATATCCTTTAGTACATGTACAGAAACTAGTGTCTCAACTTTGCCAGTTTCAAAGCGGCAAAGGACACCATACATATGTAGTTCTTTGGGCATCAATCAGAATGTGTTTAGGCTAATCCCCTCCCCCCCCCCCCAATAACTGTTGTATTAAAATCAATCACAGTTCTAATTATATACCTAATTTTAGAGTGTTTGACCAATTCTTATCATAAAAGAGCAAACCTATATCCCTAAATCAGACTCAAACATAATTTATTAGACAAAAAAGCAGTTGAGAAAATGCATTGATATGCATATATACCAGCAGTTGCAAAATAAAATACGGGACAGATCATCAAACTTATACAAAAATAAAACAACAGATATATATGTACAACAAAATACAGTAAAATGGCATTTAAACCTAAACTCCACAGGCACTCCTAAAGCTTTAATACAAATATCATATATAGTTTTTATATAACACATTTTGTATCTTAATTCATTATTCAATGTACTAACATTGATCTCACATGTTTCGTTTCATACATGACATTATTAATTTCATGTGGAAGATCTACTCTCAGCTCAGATCTGTTGAAGGTTACCGTGGTTTTTTGGGCATACTTTTTAACAAATACTACAATGCTCTATCTGGTTTACCTTTGAATATCACTATAGAACAGATTCACAGAAAGTAAGTAATGCAATTCTTGAATCAATTTATTAACAAGTAAATGCTATTGACTAATCCTATTACAGTGTGCTACCAGATCAGGAACATTGGATATATCCAGCAATGTATCACTACTAATGAATGTTAAGACATTTTTGGTTTCACTTGTTAGAACTCCTATGGACTATACCCTACTCTGTGATAAATCTGATACACTAACTAGCCATCTACATCGAGTCCAGAACATTGCAGCACATTTGGTAACCTGTACTCATTAGACACAGCACCGTGTTGTATTCACTGCATTGGTTACTTGTATGATACAGCACACAGTACAAAATTTTGATGTACATATACAAGACTTTAAATGGAACAGCTCCTCAGCATTTCAAGGAGCTTATCACCATTTAAAAGCCAACACAATAACTGCAATCAGAGACAGAATACTCTCATGTATTCCAAAATTGTGTACTGTGACCTTTGGAAACTGTGTTGCAAAAGGTAGTAGCCGCTCTGTGAAACAGTCTACCATCTTGTACCAGAACATAAAAAATGCTTGCAAAATTAAGGAAGGATGTAAAAATTCACCCATTTAGCATTTTTAGCATTTTTAACATTTTTAACACAGATGTCTTGTAAAACCTTGTCAACCAATATTAACAAGAAGATAAAAGATGTGCATGCTAATCTACAGTGCAGATTTATGTGCCTTGTTTCTGTAACTCCAGAACAACTGTAATATAGGTTTTGTGAAATGCCATCCAGTAATATAGGGTGCTACATGTTATTTTGTATTCATCTAAATTTTCCCTCTGAACATTACTAGATAAAGACCAAAGTATGAATGCACAGGTAAACCCAGGAAACTCACAACCTGGACACTCATTCTATTAAATGGATTTCCTCACTTTAATTGCTAATCAGAATCACCCAAGAATCAGAAATATTTTATCATAAACTTATGGTCACATTCCTAATGCGGAACAAGTCAGAAAATTATTGTCTATGCATCAAAAGCAAAACAGTTGGTCAAATTTTCAAAATGGAGGTAAATTAAATTGGTCGTCTATTACAACTTTATAGCACCAGTGTCCACTTAAATCCTTGGTAAGAAACAAAGGTTTAGTCGTTATCTACATAGCTACGGTTTGTGGAAGCAGAAATAGTTCAATCAGGGCAAGGAATCAAAGCTGTTAAGAGTTGAGAGATTTGACTGCAACATATGTAGGATCAAGAATTTATATTTCATGGAAGATTTACGACATAATTCTAGAATATGTTATTTTTCCATGCCTATATGGCAAGCTAAACTGAAACTTTGAGACAAGTTTCATACATATTTCAAGACATGGAAAATAAATGCAAAATCCCTTTTGCAGCATTACCCAAAATTCAGTATAATACCAAATGCACTAGTTTTCACTTTTTAACTCATTCACCCCTGAAATTTCATAATGAACTGTTCCAACCTTTGCACTTGAAGAATTCAAATGTGTCTTCAGGAGTGAATGAGTAAATGTTGTCTATTATTGTCTTGTAACCTTAAAAAAAAAATCCTGGACATAATAACCAATCAAAATCACTCTAAGTGACACTTTATACTATTTACCAGTAGGGTGATAAAAACGCCCCATCCTATATGAGATTTCTCCAGGGAGTCTATTTTTTTTTCTAACTGTGTAACAAGGAATTCTGGTGTATATTTAATTTCATAGTTTTAGGGTCAAACTTTAGATACTAGTACAGTCCAATTTCACTGACTCACCTAAAATGTACAAAGTTGTATCAACAAAATCATTTGTAACTACTACACAAATTATCCCCGATATTTTTGTGTTATACAATTAAAGTCTGGACCATGTTGTAATGGCTTCTTCTGTATGACAAAACCATTCTTTGATATTCACCACATAAAACAAAGCTGGTTACATCAAATTTTAAATTCTAAGCTAGGCAAAGGTTTGGTTTTATTTTGTCTAACGTCCTATAAACAGCTAAGGTCATTTAAGGACATACCTCAATGTGTGTTGTGAATGCATGCATGTGTGTATGTGTGTCGGAGGCAGCCAGGCAAAGTAGGCAATGTGGTAAACTCACTGCCATAAAAACAAATGGAAGAATGTAATTAGATAGATAAACCATAAAATTTACGACAACTTTCCCACTAATGTTGACAAAGCTGGACAATGCTTTATCTTCAATTTTCATACTTGACCAAGAGGCCTTCTGACCCTGTGTAGCTCACTGGATAATAAAGTAATCATAATAAAACATTCTCATTAAAAGTAATCTTTCATATATTTCCCCATTTTGGTCTCAGTCTCACAGCACCAAGAGGGGCAATGCCTTTCCTTTTTATAAAATTTGATTCCCTGTTCCCAAGGATGCTTCATAGCAAATTTGGTTGAAAACAGATCAACTGGTCAGAAGGAGTAGGCTTTTAAAGACTTATATGCATCGATAATACCCCTTTGGGCCTTGGCTCTAGCCCTAATGAGAGTAATTTGAAGGTCCGAAGACACTGCATAAGAATGGTCAGGATCTGTTAATAATTATTATGTGCATATGGTTATAGGGACTTTAAACTACCATATTAGGCCTGGGTTTTGACCATTAGTCTAAGTCTCCAGGAATAGATTGGTTGGTTGGTTGGTTGGTTGGTTGTAAAGGGTTTAACATCATCAACAACTAATGTGATTTAAGGATGTCCCCATAGGAGCAGACTATGAGGCTAACCTTGTATTCATCTCTTCATGGCCTGCAAGCAATTATATGATTTAAGGGTGGATATCTCAACCACTTCCAAGCTATCACACGGGGTATAAATCCCCAGGGGCAGAGCTGTACCACGGACCTCTATTGTTGTAGCATGAATACATTCTTCTGTTCATGTCAAGCAATTGCATATATGATTAAAGGGTATGAATCCTAACTGTTTCCAGTCCCCAGGTGGCAATGGAACTTTAAATCAATCCTGGTTGCATTTATGCATTTATTTCTTCCATCCCTCTTTGCGAGTATGAGGTTATATTATGGAGTAATACATCCAAATTTTACACCCTTTCAGCCTCGGGAGTCAAACCCACTTCATTAATTCAAATACGATCACATTGCCCTTTTGATATTTCAGACCAAACATGGTCAGAATCTGTTCTGTTTAGGAAGAGTAGAAGCAAAAAAACCCGGATTCCTATTTTAAGCCTGCTTCTTTGACTCCAGAGGGACACACCCTCTGTTAACAAAACATTGAGACCTTTTGGCCCAGGTATTTTTCAGACTGTATTTGCTTAAATCATGTAACCATTACTGAAGGAGTAAGAATTTAAAGTTTTACTTCAATTTCCTCAATTTTCCCCATCCCTCTGCCCCATGGGGACTGCACTCTCTTCTGTACGTGTTTATACAACATACATTTCCCATGGCTAAATGAAATTCCTAACTAGATTTAGTTAAATACCTTCAGTGGTATAGGAGGAGAAGGATTTTTAAGATTTAACTTTATTTTACCTTTTTGGCCCTGCCCTTTTGCCTTCTCAAAGGAGGCACATCTTCCATTTATACAATTTTGAGTCCCCTTGAAGTCACAGGGTTTTGAAGGAACAGTTGACAGAGAACAGACATACATATGGACAATGGACTCTTCACACAGCATAAACTCATTTGGTCTTACAGACCACATGAGCTAAAAACCAAAGTGTTGGACAAAGATAGTTGCATTGAACAAGAAGGTTACTGCCATAGATTTTAAAAACATCTACATTAAGAAAATATCACTTTTTGGAAAAAAAACATCACATTAAGATTAAGATTATGCTTAAATCATCTTATAATCATATAAACTAATTCATATTCATGAGAATCTAAGGACAGTTTCGACAACATGGTTCCATATCGGGCAGGATGGCACAAATGTTCAACATACCACCAGACGAACATTAAAATCAAAATAACTCTGAATGAGACGAACTCTCGCCAATTGTTATAGCATCAGTGTCACTGCTGGATTCACTTGTCTCGTGTTGAGCCTCGCCCAAGCCACGATCAGTAAAAGAAATGAGACTTTCATCTTGACGGAGCAGCGATGATGAAGCACCCAATAGGTCGGTATCACAGGATTTATCAGATTCATTGTCACTATCGTGAGTGTTTGTGTGTTCAGGGATGACGGAAGACGGGTCAACACTGTCACATGATGTTGCAGTGACATCACCACTCCCCCTGCCAGCAGAGAGCGGCGAGTCCGGAGGATCAGCCTGTAGCAAATTTTGACACTCA
The DNA here is from genome assembly GCA_032359455.1 of Chlamys rubida. Lineage (NCBI taxonomy): Eukaryota > Metazoa > Mollusca > Bivalvia > Pectinida > Pectinidae > Chlamys > Chlamys rubida. The sequence goes on from JAUMHH010190627.1 coordinate 12,702, forward strand.
CTACTACTACTTTCTTTCCCAGAGTTCCTTGGGCGCTGCCATCTTGCTGTTATGCCTATATCACGGGAGAAACTGACATGTTCACCATCTGGCTGGTCACTTTCGTCTCCCGACTCGTCAGGTCCTTCAGTTGTATCACTACTGTTGTCTGGAATGAGTGCCAATGTTGACGAGTGTGAATCTGTGTTCCATGTCAAATTTGAACTATTTATAGTTTGTGAACTTTCACCTGGCCCTTGGTTTTCCTCTGTTTGCTGATTGCTGGTTGTGTCTGTCGAGCAGCTATCATTTTGTTGACTTGACTGTCCTGCAGTGCTGTTTGATGCTATTTGCTGTCGGCGGGCTAAGCGGGATGTTCGCCGACGGTGACGTCGCGTACGAGATCCTGCTGTTTCGTTTTGGTTGTTTTGTTCTGCAAGCTCTTGTCGCACCTCATCATATGGCCGTGACGTCAGCATCGCCTCGTGATAAGGTGGCGGCGCCCTCCTCCTCATGAACTCAGCGTACATTCGTGTAAGCGGTGTTTCATGCCGTGGCCCATGGAACTGCTGCATTCGTAGATTGTACAGTTTACATGTACATCCCATGGCCACAACCAACAACAGGGCACAAATGAGAGAGCCTGCTACAGCAGCAATGGTTATCAGGTTTGTACTCCCTGAAACAGGAAATGATTCATCCTTTTGAAATTTATTGGCAAAAAAACATGGATTATTTTAGTTAATGTTTATATACATATTATATCAATTTTTACTGGTGACCTGCTGAAGTTCAGTATCAATGCCATACCCCTAACAGACAGATTTTTACAGAATTTTAAGTAAGTCTAATAACTGTAGTGGTATTGTCATGCAGAGGCAAGTGGACAATATATAACATTTTATATACTACTGTTGCTCACTTGGACATAGAGATTCTCCACGAGTGATGGTTGGTTAACATGTTTATCTAACTCTAGTTAGTTCATTTTCAATTCTAATTCATTTGAGATGTAACACGGCATTTGATTGGTCAATCAAAATAATTTGCGACAGTAAAACCATAATATACAGTCTGCAAATTTGCCCAGATGGCGATTGTTCATGACGTCGATGACACCGACTGACCCTGACACGTCAAGAAATTAATTATTCACGACATCACGAACAATAGCATGACCGTGACAGCGACTCAGCGTCGCCAGTAAAAATCAATTTGCGACAGTATAATCACAATATACTGCCAAAAATTCAAAATACAGTAGGGTTATCCCCTCAATAGTATTAAGACATGAGATATACTGGGTGTCTTTACAATTTGAAATGAACTTATCAGAGTTAGATAAACATCACTGTTACTTACTTGGACAATTTATTACATCACTGTTACTTACTTGGACAATCTATTACATCACTGTTACTTACTTGGACAATCTATTACTGTTACTTACTTGGACTCCCTGTTACTTACTTGGACAATC
>JAUMHH010190638.1:0-14159 GCA_032359455.1 Chlamys rubida
ATGTTGAAAATTAACAACATTATAAAGGGGTTTTTTAAGGTGTAATCCCCCCTTTTCTTGTAGCTTTACTTGTATTTCAGAAAACGTTCGATAGGGATTTTCATTCTTTTATTACCTTTATTACTTAGGATGATTCCGAAGTGGACGAAATGCGACTAACTGTTTTCTTTGTTAGGTTTTTCTGCTTCGATTTACTATAATTTAAAATTTATTGTTCCTTGATTTGTATTTTTGAAGTTTTTATTTTACAATAGCAATATTATGAAATTTACGCAAAAACAATACCAAGGCAAATTTATAACAATAATACTAATACAAGGTATGAAACTTACACTAATACTATAAAATGATGAGGGAATTACACAAATAATATACCAATTATGTTACAAGGTAAGAAAATTACACAATTACTATCAGTAAGTATGATGATAATGATATTGTAACAAGGTATGAAAATTATACTTATAATATCAAATGATATGGGAATTACACAATTACTATCAGTAAGTATAAAAATAATGATAATGTTACAAGGTATGGTATCTCAAATGATATTGGAATTACACAAATATTATCTGTGAGAATAATTATTCATTGGTTCATTCGTTTTAAGGTATGACAATAACTTAAATAATCTCAAATGTTGTGGAAATTTCACAAATGCTATGACTTAGTATGATAACAATAATACTGTTACAAGGTAAGACAATTACAGTCATACTATCAAATGAAATGGGGAATATACTAATACTATCAAATATTATGGGAATTACACAAATCCTATCATTTAGTATGATATTAATGATAAAAGGTATGAAAATTATGCTAATAATATCGAATGAAATGAAAACTACATAATTACAGTATAATAATATTTATACTATTACAAGGAATGATAATTGGCAACATCAGAATAGAACATCAATGAACGGATATAACACTAAGAATTACCATTATTCCTATTTTATTCATTTGAAAAACACCATAAACATGATAAAACAATGCTTTGATCATATGTATTGGATCTGAGTAGTTAGATCATATGAAAATTGATGATTTTATTATGCTGATTGGTGTGTCTCGTTGTTTTGTTGTTGTCCCCATTCTAGCTCTCACAATCAGGAGGTGATATTACTTCGATTTGACCTATATTTACAGGGGGTGTAATGCGATAATGCAGAAGACGCTTACTCTTCCAGAACGCCAGGTCTTAATATTCTTATACTTTTTCAAGGATCTCCTCGTGTAAATGTAAATCGTTCACCCGTTGATATTTTGCCGTTGCTTCGTTCGTCGGTTTTGAATTTGAATTACTGTTATTTTTTGACATTTCGTATTTTCGTATGTATTTAGTTCAGCTGGTTAAACTGAACGAATGTTATCCCTTAAACATTTGACCATAATTTATATCAGCTGTCTTTTACACAATGTGTACTGGTTTTGTTTGATAATTTTTGTTGTTGAATAACTGTTGTTTTTTTTTTTCATTTCGATGAATTTTTCTTAGATCATTATGTTTTGTTAAAATGTTTTTTGATAACTTCATCCTAGACTAAATCATATATCATATTTATTAAATAGTAACGGTCAGTGAAAGTAAAACAGTACACATTAAAGCATGGTAGAAATTATCCGTTGAAGAACATTTGCATAAGACATTAAAAAAATCGAATTTTTGTTTGTTTTGGTGTCTGGTGAATACCAATTTATCTTACGATGTATAAAAATACCTTTGTTATACGCACTTAGTAAGGATATTGTATATGATTTTATTGAAATTATTGTTTATTGAAAATATTGTTTTTGTATACCTTCTTTTTAACTTTTGTAAAACATACGAAGTAAAGAATAGATTTATATTATGTAGATAACTTTATCTTTTAATTTTCCTGTAATTTTTTTTGATTGTATTCCGAGCAATTAACAGAGAAAGATATCTAAAAATAAACGAATAAATACATTTTTGTACATATTTTACCTATTCATTTGCCAACTGACTTTGTTTTGTATTTCAATAAAGATTATATTACAAAACAAAATAATATCTGTATTACATACGTACTACACAATGACGTCACTTCCTTTCATAACCTGGGGTGATTACGTCCATATTGGATGTAGTGTATGGCTTATCAGTTGTGATATTTCTGTTACTGGAGCTCAAACGGTGTTGTAGATTGTATCAGCTATTTTATGTCTGCTCTTCTGATGGTTGTTTACTGAGTGTTTTATGAGGTTGTATTCGATTTTAGCAAGAAATCCATTTTCTATCAAATTAAACTTCCCGGGGTCGGGTTTTCCGTGAAAATAATTAAAACTCTGGAACCGTGATATCACTGAAACATCTATGCTTACTGATAAATGTTCTTACACATCGCATTGTAAATATACATAGCCAATTGTTTAAATTAATTTTCAGTTTCCAGTGAATTCGTGTCGGCAAAACTCGTTAAAGTCGGGTTAATGTGAAAATCTCAATGATTTGTCCGTCTGGATAATCTTACAAAATCGAATACGTCACGTGCGCTTCAGACTTTGGCGACATCCCAAAATACATCAATGTCTGAGCAGGAATACCCCACAGACACATCCAAAAATCGTGGTACTTTGTTATTGAATAAAATATTGAAGAATATTAAAAAAATGCTATTGTGTTGCATGAAACGCCGACTCATCAGAGATGTTTTGGCACAGCATGCACTTTGGTCATAATCTATGATGTCGGTTGGTAAATGGTTCTTCGAAACCAACTTATAGAAAGTATATTATCTCATAAATATTTTAGGTTGTGCTTCTTTGTACATTTTAATGAAATAAACTTTTGTTTCTAGGTAATTGATAAATAACTGAACATTGCACGCACTTTAATCAAATCTGCTGACATGGGCAATTTTGGTCGTTCCTTATGATTTGATTGGAGAAAGACAAAATCCCACTTTTTCCGATGTTAATAGCTATTTATTCACTTTTTACACAAAGAATAAGTACTCATTATTAATTCTTTTATTATGAGTATTTGACCAACCACAAATAAAGATTTCAAAACGAGTGACATTTGCTGTTGGTTTTATCACATATTTACTTAAATTTGAACAGTGTCTGTAACAGACTAAACTAAATGTTTATATGATGATCATTTTAATCTTTGTACTTGCTTTTTATGTAAAGCATCTAAATCAGTATAACGTTATAGATAAGCGAGCATTTTTATTAGTATCACTTTTTCTGTTAATATATAGCATTAAACAGCCATGCAATGATTTATGTAAGAATTCAATATTATTTCAGAATGAATATAAAAGGCTTCGGCATTAAATATAGTATTATGTTGTTGTCAGACATTTTCTCATAAACAATAATGGTTTTTCTATCCGGAAAAAAACCATTTATTTTATTGATCATGTGAAGGACATTCAAATTCATTTTGACAGACATGAGGTTTACATTTCCTATCTCATCGTTGTATCTCCTTGATTTGCACGTGCTTCGTGTGGGTGTAATTTAACTAGAATTATATAGTTGGCATCTTTTCATTTCAATCTCCGTTGAAGTCGGTCATGACATTTATAATGCCGCCTGGTTAATACAGTGTAAGCCATGGCTGTTTCGTGTTACTTGTTTATTGTTATCTAGATGTTGGCATAAAAATATATCGATTCGAAAGAAAGCGAAAACGCATTAAGAAGCTATTTTAGGACTCAAATATAATATAATGTTGAAATTCACTATTTCCACAATCAGGGGGATGTAAGAGGTGTTTGTGAAATTCAACCATAAAGAATGACACATAATGAAAAAAATAGATGAATAAAGAAAAACACAAACAAACAACCAAAAGAACAAACAAAATAAAAAATGGCTCTTATATTTGTATATAGTACATGTACATAAACATCATCTTACTTGTAGTCGGTGTTAATTTAATTACACAAAACTACACAAAAGAAAATATATACAAGTGATATTTTCTTGCTTATTTTTCACCACTGTCAGTTGACAATTTGTATGCTAGATTGAAAAGGAAGATTCTCATATAACATATCTGTTTCCATTTTGGATCATATTGTTGTATAAATTATCAACATATTGACTAAAAATATCGATTGAAAGTAGTGGCGTGATTATATTGACCTTACGTAATAAATTATATTATACTTTTATTATACTATATCAACAATGTTTTTGTTCACATTATAATACAACAAATGTACGTCACCTGCAGTGTAATCGTCAGCGTTTGTTTGGTTTGTTTGTGTTATATTTATAGCTATGGTCATTTAAGGACATGCCACGTTTTGGTGTTGGAGGGAAACTGGACTGCTCGGAGAAAACAAACCGACCTGCGGCCAGTACCTGGCGACTGCCCCACGCTTGCCTCGAACCCGCGACCTAGTGATGGAGGGCTAGTGATATTTGACGGTCCGACGCCTTAACAACTCAGCCACCGTGGTAACTTATATTATCGTCAACCAATGATATATTTGAATTGTTATAAACTTTGAACAAAATAACAAAATAACAAAAAAAAAACACTTATATTATCGTCAACCAATATAACATGACAGTTGGAACGTCACAGAAGGATGATTCTAATTAATTTGCAGTATAATGAAAATATATACAAAGGTTAATATATAACATACAATATCGTTGGCAACCAGATATTAAGGTGGTCCAGTAATACTTATACTTATAGCATATGCTTTGGTGACATTTTATCAAGATGGGCATGTGACACCCGTGAAAAGCTATCTTAATTATGGTTTAGACTTTACTGATACATATATACATATCATTTGAGTTAAACAATGTTTAATGAGTGAAATGCATCTTTTTAACATTTATAAATATTAAATAATATTTAAAAATATTTGTTTTTTCAATAGTGCAAAGGCACTGCTTTCTATGGTTACTAGTGCTCTTAGGCGACGAAAGTCAATCGGCAACCGTATTCAATTAGTTTGACGAAAAAAATCAGAACAGTTCCTGGAGGAAAACAATTACGTGTATTGTTGTTGCAGTTATTTGATTATAACAACATTTTGGTTGGAATGATTATCAAAGAGCTGTACAAAGGAAATGTAAATATTAATAATTAGAACACTGCCGTGTTATATATACGTTGCTGGCGGATGATACAATTAAGTTTATCCAGAACTTCTGTATACCCCTATAATCCGTGACGTCCTTTCAATTTTCAGCGTTCTCTGTGGGCTTGCACTATATGTAGCAATGAATGATAGAGAGCCCGCCGTTTAGACTCACTGTAGCCGTGAATGGGCTTCAAATTGTGCCGTTTAGACTCACTGTAGCCGTGAATGGGCTTCAAATTGTGCCGTTTACATTCACTGTAGCTGTGAATGGGCTACAAAGTATGCCGTTTAAACTCACTGCAGTTGTGAATGGGCTTCAAAGTATGCCGTTTAAACTCACTGCAGTTGTGAATGGGCTACAAAGTATGCCGTTTAAATTCACTGCAGTTGTGAATGGGTTACAACGTATGCCGTTTAAACTCACTGCAGTTGTGAATGGGCTTCAAAGTATGCCGTTTACATTCATTGCAGCTGTGAATATGCACCAACGTGTCCCGATTAGACTCACTGTCGCTGTAAATGAGCTACAAATAATTTCGTTCAGACGTAATATAGCTGTTAATTATCTATACATTCAACCGTTTAAATTCAGTGAGCTACATCTGTGCCTTTAAGACTCATTGTAGATGTGAATAAGTAACAGGCTATGCCGTTTAGACTTAATGTTGTAGCTGTGAATGATCTATAAAGGCAGCCGCAGGGACTTAGTGTAGCTGTAATTGGGCTACACGTTATCTCACTGTAGCTGAGAATAGGCTATAAAGTATGACGTCTAGATACTCTTTAGCTGAAAGTGGGCTACAAAATATGTCGTTTTAAATCATTTTAGCCGTAAATGAGAGACAATCTGCGATTTAGACTCTCTGTAGCTGTGAATGAGCATCGCAAATTATTTTTTTTAGCTAACGTTAGCTCTCCGGCTAACTTTGGCTATAAGGGAGCTACGCAACCAGCCGTGTTAGCCTCTTGTTTTTGCTATAGAACTCCATACATATAACATGTGTATAGTTATGAGCATGAAAACAAAATTAAATGTATTGTTGCATAAATATCAAATATAAGAAAATGTTTTTGTTATTCATTACAATATGGACCAATTGTATTTGTTTTGTTTGTTACTACACTTGATAATAAGGATATAAGCTATACCAGCTGTGTATTCCGGTTGTTTTTAAACAACAGAAACTGATCAATCGAAACGGATTTTTTACATTTTTGTTGTCTTAAATTGATACCAATCATCTTATTTCTCAATTATTATTGAAACTAAATGGTCACTAATCATTGTAACAAAAAGGGTCACTCTTCTGTGTACTTTTACAAGCTCAACACAATGTGTCAATTTTTAAATTATTATAATTATGAAATTAAAGAATGATATGTTTTTTTCTGATTTGTGATCGATTACTAATTCTATAGATAACAAAGTCTTTCTCCGTTATCAACAATAATAGAGTGCCAGGCGATGCATTGTACATCACTTGTGAATGAAGTTGACTCTCACAGACATCAAAGGTTCTTTTTAACGTTTTTCTACAGACGTTTCCTTAAATATCTCGAACCTTGTTCCGGGTCGAGCATTTAGCACTAAATGTTAAATATTCCCACCGGCCATCATGTTTAAGTCTGTGCGATGTGTGTATGGGCTATACAAATATTTTATCACCCCTGATGGTACTAAAGGGCTCATCATCACAGCGTGTTACAGTACGTAATTGTACCCTGTAAAACAATCCATGTTTGTCACGTTTTTAAATGTGGGTCATTATCCCTGCAAGCACGTGGCTGCATTTCACATTATGGGAGGGGCGTGGTCGAAAGGGCGAGTAACAATGGCGGAAATGTGGCCTCGTTGTGAGATGTGTGGGGAATCGACGGGACTCGGACCCCTATTTCTTGTCTGAGCCATACAAGGCCCGACAAATCCCGAGGCCACACTACAATGAACTGTATAGACTAGAGGATACTTTTTCGGGAATAAATGACAAATTCGAAATGTTTATCGCGCCAGTGTGAAATAGATACATCTCCGTTGTTATCTTCCTCAGTAGACTTGTCAGTGTCATGCGGGTTGGAGAACTTAGATTCCCAAGGATGACATCAAGACGGCACTGTCGCCTTAGAAAGAATCCTCTTCACATTGAGGTGCAATCTAGTGAGGAATCGTACCCTAGACGAGAACCAAACATTTACAATTACATCTACCTGACTGTTTTACTTATACATCATCATTGAATGAAAAGTTTGGAGAACAACCTACGAATATTTGTTCATTAGTAATTTGACAATAGTATTTACGGATAAATTACTTGTTGTAACCTAGATTTGTAATGTGATACTGTATAACATGAAACATTCGTGCGTACTTTCCTTCGTGGTGTGGAGCTATTTAGACCGTTTCGTGGTACAAAACTTTTGTGGATACCCCATATAAACACACAATGGTCGTGTATATCAATTTTATTCGTTGTATCTATTTTCGTGGTTCCAAAGCAACCTCGAAAACCGCGAATGTTTATACACAACGAAACTTTTATCTTATAGAGTATTGGGTTTTATAGGCGCTTTCTCTGCTTTCGATGTATTTTTACTGCATATGTATCGGCACACTTACAGCTGATGAGTCGTAACAGACGGAATAGTAAAACGTGTACTTGTTTTGGATTTCTCTATAGTGAAACTAATTTTAATATAATAATTGCTCCAAAAATTCATATTTCAAGAAAAGTTATTTGCTCTAACTGAATCTGCAATGTGTTTACTGATGATGTTGTTGAAATATGCATAGTGTATTAATGACGTATTAAAGAATATGCGAAAGACAAAAATAAATGCCGCTTCCGATACAAACTTTCAATTGTTTAAAGTTTTTACCTTTGCCACGTGTGCTTTCTGTAGGACAACATGTTACATTAATTGATTTTTATCGTTTCTTAGCTAAATGAAAATTTGGTATTATTTTCAATTATAAATTCATACCTTTCATTTCAGACGATGACAGAAATCACAGATTATTACAACCATATAGTTAGATGAACGTAGCCACACACAGGTGATTGCGCCTTTACACGTGGTAATAGATACAGTATACCACCAAGAATTACATTGCATCATACAGCTGTTTCGTTCATCTAGGGCATCATTAATAATAGGGATAAAACATTGGAATTCCAAATACGCTAAACTATTGTTGAAACAGAGGGGAAAGTGCGTAAAAAACCCAAATTTATGAATTTTAAAAATTTTAGAGGAGTACTGGTAAATTTCATCAAAAACAATGCCTCCAAACTATTAAATCAATTATGAAAACAAATGAAATTAGTATGTTCTTCGAACAATCATAGTGGAAGTGTATAAATGCGTATTAGTTATTTCGAACAATCATAGTGTAAGCGTATAAATGCGTATTATGTTCTTCGTACAATCACAGTGTAAGTGTATAAATGCGTATTATGTTCTTCGAACAATCATAGTGTAAGTGTATAAATGCGTATTATGTTTTTCGAACAATCATAGTGTAAGTGTATAAACGCGTATTATGTTCTTCGAACAATCATAATGAAAGTGTATAATTCGTATGATGTTCTACGAACAATCATAGTGTAAGTGTATAAATGACGTATTCAAGATTCAGGATTTTGTGAACGACAAAACACTCCTTTAAAGGAAACAATACGGCTTTCGATATACGCACGTTCAATTCTTTAAACGTTTTACCTTGGTCACGTGTGCTTTCTAAATGGCAGCATATTTCTTTTATTGATGTAATCTTTTGTTAGCAAACCATCAAAACGTGGTGGTATTATTAGACATAATAGCATTCTTTTATGTATCTTCTTACGAAATATGATGTCGTGTCAACTTCGGACGATAAAAGAAATCACAGACCAAGAAAACAAAAAAGAAACAATAACTCAAACTATCAAAATCAATAACGTGAAATATAAAAATAATTAGAATTAATTTTTGCAAAATCATATTATTTGGAAAATGTGAGTTTGTATTGTCAACATGACATATCGAATAAATGTAACAGGGACTGGCCATAGGGACACATGTGATAACACTTATGTATAACTCAATAAAAGGTGTTGCAACGCTTTCAATAGAGTTACAAAAAGAATACCATATGGGAGTATTGTGCAATATACACTTGAGATTGGAAAATATTAATTTGTTCGATTTCAAGTATGATTATTTTACGCAGTATAAAGTTATATTACATTGTTCTACTCATTCATAGCTTGACAAAGGGACCCGTCAGTCTTGAAACGTTGCGACACGTTTAATACGTACAGTGTTTGTGTATAAAGTAAAACTTCGATATTACATATTTCCAAACTGATGAATCTTGTTGAACCTTTTAGATTGGGTTATTTTTAAACGCCTTTATGAACAGACTTTTCCATTACAATTTTTTTTTTTATTTTTTTTTTTTTTTTTTTTTTTTTTTTTTTGTGAAGTATTCCTTCGGAAGAACCTTATTTCCCTTTAAAAAGAGAAATAGCTGTCTTGAAACATACGGAGAGTGGTACGCTATCATGGCTGTGGTAAGCTATTGGTTCATCGTTTGATGTAACTTCACGTCCAACATTACAGTTATGCATGAATGTATTTGACCTTAGTGACAACAACATTATTTCAAAAGAGATAAAAAAAAAAAGATACATTGGATATTTGGAAGCGCTTTAAAGTAAATGTCAGATGAATGGATTACCTGATTTATTTCTGGAAATAAAAGGAGATATTTGTTTCTATCAAAAGTTCCAGGTGCTTTATAGTTAAATGATAAATTTACGACATTGCACACTTGCCATATTACTTACTACGCCATATATCATGTCTAACTGCATTGCATGTAAATTAGAACACGACGACGTACCATTTATTATTGTAAGTGAAAGGTAATGCATCATAATTTTGACGATTTTCTGGACATGTTAAAGACAGCTCGTAGAAAACATTTAAGCATCTATTAATCTTAATTTCAGGCCTGAGTAAAGTCCATTTTCTAATATACAAATAGGATTATTAAATGCCATTGTGCACATTGATACTCCTTTTTTGGTTGATGCTGATCTTTCTTTCACACTTATGTCGATATTATTTTCGCTGTACAGTCTTAAATAAAAAATACAAAAAAAAATTGAAATAATTTAGTGGTCAACTAATGCAAAAAGGACATCTTCTGATCTTCTGATCCCCCTTTTCACCTTTTCCCTCACTCCCGTTCTCTTTCTATTTTACATATCAATTATTAAGTACATAAGGTATGTTTGTCATCACGTGATATTTGTAACAGTTGTACATTGTACTGTAAGCAGAGGGCCTAGTAAGTTGTAAGAACTTGTGTCCAATCCCTTTGACTGTTTAACCCTTTCACCACTGTAGACCATAATGGACTCATCTAGATCAATGCATGATAGAGTCAACTAAAGCTACATAGGGGTGAAAGGGTTAAAGTCAATAAAATATGTTTGAATGAATGAATGAATGTAGTCAAAACTGCAACACAAAATATAAACTATAAAACTCGGAGATTTTGAATCATTCCTGAACTGTTACGTTAATTACTATTGAATTAAATGTGTTAATAAAATAAACATATTTAGTATACTATGTTAACATTGAGATGTAGACATATGTTTTGTGATTGATTGGCAAGAATTTCAAGGACCACTTTCTTCTTTCAAGACTTTGAAATAAAATATGCTATCAAATCACACTCTTAAGCTTAAAATGCTTGTACTTAACTTAATTATGACAACAATAGTAATTAAATTACCAAGCATTAATACAAGTACATGAAGTATGTCATAAAATGGCATCTTCGTTTATAAAAGTGTATAAGAATTACCTAGCGTATGACCAAAACTGATTACTTCATCACCAAAATGAACTACAATTACCTAACGTATGGCTAAAAAAGATTACTTCAGCATCAAATTTTATAATAATTACCTAACGTATGACCAACACAGATCACGTCAGCACCCCAGTTTATAATAATTACCTAACGCAGGCAAAAAAAGTCACTTCACTAACAAACTTTATAGAATTTACCTACAGTGTGCCAATAATAGTCATCCCATTGCCATTTACCTAAAGTATGGAAACTGTGGTAATCCTTACTAAATACAATGTCTAACATCCCCAGGTTGGTTTCACTATCCATAACTTCCTTTCCCCAGTAGTAACATATAGCAGTTTCTATTTTTTGTTTGATGAAATACGTCACTGAGAACTTGATATCTAGTGACAAAACGTAATTGCTTATGAAATATGTCAATGATAACTTGAAATCTAATGATAAACGTATGTGTATATGCAATAAGTCACTGACAACTTGAAAACTGGTGAAAAAAATTATTCGTTTAAGAAAAGTCACCGAGAACTTGAAATCTAGTGACAAACGTATTGGTTTTTGAAATTGGTGACAGGAAATTTTAAATCTAGTGATAACACAGATGTCATTATGAAATAAGTGACTGAGAACATGAAATCTAGTGACAAACTTATTTGTTTATGAAATATATCACTGAAAACTTGAAATTTAGTGACGAAACTAATTATGTTCTAAATATATCATCTTTTGCAATTATTAAAACTAGCTATCTACACGCACCGTAAGTTGCTATGAAATAATTAATTGGGCCCGATGGACGTAATGGTCTGTCGTATTTTGTTTATGAATTTGAATATGCATTTACCATCTCAAAACGATATCAAGAAAGCATTTACTATATATCCGTTCATTACGTGAAGGTATAGAAACATATCACATGTGTAATACAAGTCATTTGTTAGGGAAAGTATTCTTCATGTATAGGCATTTCTATGAACAAAAATACCCATGGATGCAACTGACCAAAATATGGCCCGATAACGGTAATGTATGTTACTCGTTCGTTTAAGAATGAACTGATAACGGTCATGTAAGTTACTCGTACGTTTCAGAATGGACTTATAACGGTCATGTATGCTACTAGTTCATTTAAGAATGGACTGATAACGGTAGTGTATGTTACTCGTTCGTTTAAGAATGGACTGATAACGGTAGTGTATGTTACTCGTTCGTTTAAGAATGGACTGATAACGGCAATGCATGTTACTCGTTCGTGTAAGAATGAACTTATAACGGTTATATATGCTATTCGTTCTTTTAAGAATGAACTGATAACGGTAATGTATGTTACTCGTTCATTTAGAATGGAACGATAACGGTTATGTTTGTTACGTGTTAGTTTAAGAATGGACTAATAACGGTAATGTATATTCTTCGTTCGTTTAAGAATGGACTGGTAACTGCAACGAACGGAATATTACGTACTTACTAAAACAGCTGCCGATACGCGCAACGGTAACATGTATTACCCCAAAGTGGGGATATTCCATACACACACCAAATATGTTATTTTATTGAATTTGATATATAACCTGAAAAAAATGAAGTAGTTAGGATTTGAAGAGGCTAACTTTTAACCAAATGCACATGTATTTTTATATGAAAGTCATGCACATAATACGTTAGAAATATATAATATAGCGTTAAATAAAAAGTTTACATCTATGAAAATGAAACAAAATATGACGATATTACAGTTTATCGTAGGATAAAGATATAAATGATGCACCCTTTTATACAACTTCAGTTTGTGAATACAAACTCTCGACCAATGTCTTGAATAGAAATCCAACATTACTCTTCGGGATAATTGTTGGACCAGCTGTTTGCTCTACAAATATAGGTTTATGTCCAACGAAAATCGTGAAATATCCGATTATATAGTCATCAAATGGTATTCTAAATACATCTTATAGTCCGTCTGCGCTCCCCAAATGGGCCCCTACTTCCGGTACCCCGGGCATCGTTGATGAAGCTGACAACGTTTATTGACTACAAAGGCCTTGCCGCGCTTTTATTGTTTCTGTTGTCGTCTGCACCTGCTTGCGTCTCCTGCTCACGGCGGACAGACCTCTACATTGAATAATTTATTGTACACTTTTCTTGTCCAAGAAGGATAGAGTCGCTCTGTAATTAGTACACTGCCAAACTAGAAGACTGAAATATTGTTCTTATTTGAAATATAATGACCGGTGCATGAGACAGTGGCGTAGTGAGGTCGCGACTGCCGACCAGAGAAGGCCTTCGCGACATAGTTTATGTCGTAAATATGGCCTGATGGTTTGCTATCAAAATCTTTTATGGAATTGGGTTCCCTCGTTTAATTTTCCTATTATTTATGACTTTAACAAAATGGAAGAATTTCTTGATATTTCAGTGTTTGCTGGTTGCTGGTTTTGCATGTTTATGGCCCTTTCTGATGCTTGGGTAGATGGCCGCCTTCCTCCCTGCTAATGGTAACAAAAGCGCATACATGTATGATATTACAAACTTGTTTGGTTTGTTTTTTTCAGCTGATGGATTTTCCACGGGTATTTCATGGGAGCACTTCAAACATTAATTCGAAGGAAAATGTGTAATTTTATTGTCCAAACTTAAAACTAATCAAACAAACACGAAATATCGAGGTGAAAACAGCTATTATAAAGGAGGGAAATATGAACAAATGAAAGATTTACATGGGAATCCTTGAACAAGAACTAGAAAAATAAGACCAGGTGTCCCGGAAGGATAAGCGTCCTCTTTTTTACTCGATGACATTCACCATGAAATTTGGGCAAATCCTATTAACGTCATGTCCACAAAGCCGGAACCGATGTTGTGAAAACGAAACAGCAAGGCACACCAATGAACATTGTAAAAATGCCTCGACGTTCATATAAAACAAGAAAACAGACATTTCTCAATGAGATTATGATAGCGACCATAAAACTTCTCCATAGACATTATCAACTGTATATCTCGTAACTTGGTGTTGTATGTGTTCCCGTCAGCGGTGGATAACTATCACGGAAATCAAGTTTTTTTCGGAGCAACCTCTTTAATACCAAATCGATTGTGGAGGCACGGTAGTCTAGTGGTAGCACGCCGGGCTCATGACCGAATGGTTGTGGGTTCGAGTCACGACACGGCACTGTGTTGTATCTTTGAGCAAGATACTT
>JAUMHH010190649.1:0-30116 GCA_032359455.1 Chlamys rubida
ACACACAAAGACAAAATATACCACAGCGTCAACACACAAAGACAAAATATACCACAGCGTCAACACACAAAGACAAAGATTATCAAAGCTTCATCACATAATAACACAAGTATAACATACCCTCATCACATAATAACACAAGTATAACATACCCTCATCACCTAAGGAAACTGTATGTCACGTTGTCAATATATATAAATAAAACATACCACTGCATTAACACACGAGGAAAAATATACCACAGCGTGATCTCCCAAAGACAAATTTATACCAAACCGACAACACACGAAATCAAAATATACTACAGCGTCTTTTTTTAATACTATAACGTCAACACACAAGGACAAAATACACCCATCGTCAACACATAAGGCCAAAACATACTACATGATCAACACACAAGAACAAAATACACCCATCGTCAACACATAAGGCCAAAACATACTACATGATCAACACACAAGAACAAAATCATCCATAGCGTCGACATGAATGAACAAAATTCACCACAACGTCAAAATCACACTGAGCTCATATCGACAAATACAAACAAGAAAAACCCACCCCACCATAGTAACCTCTGTAAGATATGTTCCTTTGTCATGTCAGTTCAATAGATCACACATTAAAGCGTGGTTTGTTATCATTTAAAGCAGGTTTCACGAGGAACGCATTAAACTTGCATGTTAATATTCAAATGTCTATACTCTATCTAATAACACGAAAATAACAAGTCATAAAACAAGGTGAAACGATGGTATGTACGTGTGCCTAATTACATGTCATTCACTTGAGGATCTGGCGTAGTAATTGATATGTAATTAAACAACACGTTACTCAAACAAAAAGTACTTCATATGATACACTATCAAAATAACACTGACATAAGGCACCTGTTTACAAATGGAAACGATGCAATAATAACATTGATTTGTAAACATTGGCGAGGAAAATTGAATGACATATGATTAACATAGTTAAGGTTACGAGATTAAAACAATGTCAACGTGTAAACGATCATGATTGAATTGTGTTTAATATTTTGTCAAATACTCAGCACGTTCATCAATACAGTCATCACAAGAATACACACATTTAACATATTCTTAATGATGAAGCAACGTTACCTAAAATCTTTTTCTGCAAGAAGCTTTGGTTCATAAAATAAATTTTGATATACATATAAGTAAAATGAAATATTTATGAAGAATACTCGGTGTAGATATATCATGAATGCTGAACTATTATTAGAATAACTTTTAGCTATTCATTTTGTCTTCTCTGCTAAATTTTGATTTTTGTTAGAAACCAATCTATGAACCAGTGTCATGCGATCTACGTTACAATGTACGTACCGGGATGGCTGCATTCTCACCTGGTAACCATAGAGTGTTACAGCGTCCGTCCAGTACGTACCGTAATCCCCTTAGGTTTGTTAAACAAACACTTCACACCAGTGACAATCTTATCTTGTGTCCTCTTTCCCTTTCTTATTCCATTGTTACCTATGCCACAGGTATGTCCCTGGCGCATATTCGTGATCTTATACAATGTACCTGAGAGATAGCTAGATTAAAAATCATTCTCTCCGAACGACAATAGGTCACCCGTTTGACTCGAATGCAAATAAAGTCGACCTGTCCTCAATTGTTAATTTTGTAAATATTTTTTCATGTATTCAAACATTTGTTTACACCGCTGTATTCTCTTGCTATAGTTGTTTCTGTTTGAGTACGTTAATATCTAGGTAGATCTGTATTACGTTTTGCATTAGAAAGTGGTCAGATGATAGTCGGATAGGTGTTAATATTTACTATATTGGTGATTTATAGTCATCACATTCCTATAGACCTATAGACTACTTAATACGACACCGCTCACTACAGAAGGAGACCAGCTAACCAACAACAGATATTGGGTTGATATGTTTCATCCTTGATGGGCAAGGAAAACACCTTAATACCATGCAATAGAAAGCTGGCATGTCTTTCTGTGAATCATTCTGGTCAATTCATAATCTGCAACAATGCAAAAATCGGTGACTCGTATATGTTAGCACCATATATTAGGGAAATGCAACAGGCTAGACAGGGTTTCGAACCCGGAACCATCAATCTATAGACGAGCACTATACTCATTGAGACATCTGGTCACCGTCGAGTGAACCAGTCCAGACTATATACAACAGTATCCCAACCTATATGTACCTACCTGTGTGTGGCATTTCATTGACCCCAGGACATTCTAGTCAACTTTAATAGTACATAATAATTACACCTGGGAATCGGTCATCATGACTATGGACTTTTCCTGTTTATATTTAAGTACCATTAGCATATGAGTTCAACGACTCAGCGTTCCGACCAGTTCGAGATTCATTATAACACAATGAAATGTCAAAAGACCTTGGGGCAATGGTAACTACACATCTATATATCTGGTATATTAAAACGACCATTTTTATTTACTCTTGTAAGTAACTAACAAGAAAATATGAACTCTAACGAAATCGAAAAAGATATACTTCTATATAAATGCATCTTAAATATCCAACTGATAGTCCGTGTTAATATTCAATTCGTCCACACCGCTAATCTAGAACGGTTTATATAGCCGAAGCATTTAGATAAGTAGGTTTGATAGGGTCTACGTTTCTATATTATAAATAACAGATTCGCTGAATATCTCGTATGACGTTTGTGGTCGGAGCATTTAGTGATTTATTTGTTCGATTTAATATTAAATGTTTCCATATTTCATTTCATAAATGTTTTTTAATTGATAAATGAAATAACTGTTCAGTTCAAGCCAACATATACCCTCTCCAACGATTTGAAATAAAAAGTTCACGAACAGGGAGCGAGGAAACACAGCGAAAACACCAACTGGGAGCGAGGAGACACAGCGAAAACACCAACAGGGAGCGAGGAGACACAGCGAAAACACCAACAGGGAGCGAGAAAACACAGTGAAAACACAACAAGGTCGTATTTAATAGAGTATGTCGATAACATGTAGTATAAAAGTATCCCGCTTTAAAAAATCATAAAGACATAAAAAATAAATATGTCAACACGCCAGTTATCGATAAATACCTACTCATATGGAACACGTATTCCCTCAGCAATACATTTCAAAGTGAATAATTGTTGTTTGTCATATCTCATCTCGCTAACAAGCTATGATAAATATTCATCAAATCCCTAGCAGACCAGACCGTTACGCTGAAACGGAAGTAGGTCACGTTATGAAATTAAAAAAAAGTATTTATTATCAATAAACTATGGAAATGTTTAGGGATAATTGATCAAATTAACGAAAGAACGCAAGAGAGAAAAACTGAAATTAAGCTCCGACAGTCGCGTGAATTATAATGACAATGTTTGTTTGTAAATAACGAAACGCAAACGACGTTGTTAATATAAGTGTATGATAATTAAGCTCTGATAAAGATGAGAAAATTACTGGAACATTAAACAAGCACTACTAGTGTTTATGTTTATTTATTAACCACACCTTACACGAAATCAACAGCGAACACCTCTAACACAATCCATCAATAACAACAGTTGTCAGAACTACAGTACAATTTCATTATAGTAACTTAGGAACTAAGGTAATTATTTTGCTAACAGAAATAGTCTTGTCAAATCTCCATTTTAAATATTTACCTCGAACGTAGTGACTTTTTTTTTTTTTATATAATAAATAGATATTAATTACAAATCGGAATGACACCTTTAAATCTAGTTAATCAATATCAAATATACACATTTATAGTTAATGACTGTCTTTTGTTGAAATATAGTTGATTCGTATGTGTTTTATCCAGGAGTAACTGATTTCAAATCTTATTTAGGTATTGGACGCACAGAGTCGAATCAAATATGAAAGTTTTTCAAGATATGCAAAATAATCAGTTTCATGCTCAATATTCTGATTTTTTTTTATCGCAAATCATTTAAATTTAAATTTTAATGTTAGTATTTATCTGAACATGGGTTATTTCAAATTTACGTAAATTCAGCGATAGCTAAATGAGGTTAGGTTAGTTCTGTCTTACTTCGTAACCTAATGGGCGTGGTACTTACGGGCTTGTTCCTGTCCACGTAAAAGGCAAACTAATAGATTATATTTTGTCTGACTTCCTGGATGTAGTGAATGAATAAATTACATAACCAGTGCACAGAACCCCTTTGTAACACTTACCCGGCTGTAAATAGTTCACGATAGGGTCCCATACACCTGGTGGGCGGTGCCCCAAAATAACCCGTCATAGGAGTAATGTTACACCCTTGATAACAAACAATAAAAATCTAGATCCGGCCAATTAAGCTCATACGACACTCAGACACGAGTGGTTCACTAACACTAATGGTTAAGACTCACATTTCCCCTACTTTCCATATTTATTTCATAGGTAATAAAACTCTGTAATAAATCAAGTTCTATATCAGTTAATTTCCGTTGGTTATGATGAAATTAGTGGTTCGCCAATTCCGTGACAATTTACTGGTCAGGTTACACGTGCTTTATTTCACGTTGCCATAGTTACTGCATCAATGATTTGAAATATGAATATGTCCATAGAAGTGCGGCGAGGAAACAATTCATCATTGACGGATTCTATTGTTATGCAAATTTAATGTACTGGCGTAGGGGAGAAAAAACCCCCTTAATATGCATGCTAAAAGGGTGTATATTTGTCTGTGAACACTTTCTACCGCAACGCATGTATTATGTATTTTCATCGTTAACCTAATTGTTTGAAACTCGTTGTTCAAATTGAAAATAAATATTAAAATTATTTGGTAATGTTAAATGAAGTTTTGTATCAATTTCTATTTTAAAGATAATTGCTGCAAGCATAGAATAAAAGAATATTATTCTAAAGAGCATTCATTCATTCATTCATTCATTCGTTTGTTCGTTCGTCCGTTCGTCCGTTCGTTCGTTCGTTCATTTATTTAATTATCCATTCCGTCATTCATTTATTCATAGTTGACTAGCATGTTCATTTATTCGTTTCGTTCTTTATGTCTCATCTGTATATCTGCCAAGTTGTAAAAAATAAAACATTATAAACTACTCCGAGTGAATTGTATATGCGCCGTTCATTTTAAATCAGCTGGGTCGCTGTATCTATTAAAGCACTAACATGCAGTCTGTGCTCCCTCGGATATCCAGCACAACAGTTAGGATTGATTTTCTCTGACCGAGCATGTGAGAAGTGCACCGGGAATAACCTGCCAACAAATATGCTTATATACAAACACAAAACGTCGGTTTAAATTGATAGGATCGTACGTAATGCATACTACACATAGAATATAAATCAACATTTAAAAAAACCCGGGGGATACAATTTGGGTTTTCTGCATTTTTGCAAGTACAACACTTGACTGTTCCTTGAATCGTGAGAGCCAGCGAGATTTGTAGCGATAGTGCACATTCTGTGCAACAACGCAACAACATTGACAGGTCAATTACTATGTGATTGCTGTTCCTCAGATTTCCCTGAGGTCCTTGTAAATAAGAACTTGATTAAAATGACAAAAACGTATACCAACACGGGTGGCATAGGTAGGAGATTTGATCGAGAAGAAAATGAATTATGCGGATTATTTGATATCACCGAATGACAACATTGCACACACCACAATCGATTGGACGGGAATTGATATGTTTCGAAGCCATAAAATGTCAGATTATTTAATCAAATTGATATGTGTAGTCGTCATACAAATAGAATGAATTTTAAAACCCCAACAATAGACGGAGCCACATTCGTATTGGAAATGTAGTATTTTATTACTTTTAATCTTTTGCATAATGCAGTGAGTCGTCTCACGTTTCGTAGAGATATACGATAATGTTCAGTGTATTAGTCCCGGACCAGATTTCTAAACAGGACATATTTTGTGCACAAACAGTTCCGACCTACATATTGGTACAGTGTGCATTAATGGCGACATTTAGATGCTTATCAGGTGCAGTGAGAAACGTAAAATCCTGAACGAAGAATCAATGTTATTGTTTTCTGGTGTAATATATTTTGATGTAATCGAGTTTGTATATCATATTTGCTGTACTCCGTTGCACTTTCTGTTTAATTCAGGATCCGCGTTCAATTTTGATATCACACTTTCTCATCTCATTTTGTATGTCTTTACATTGAAAGGCTAAGAAGTACATGGTTATCTGAATCAACATGACCAGATTTAATTCTTATATATCACCATTAAGCAAGGAAACAACCCATCTGGCAATCAAAATTTATAATCAGCCATTAAAGCAGGTTTATGCACGTTTATACCTTTTCCATTTATGAGGTTTATTGGACTTCAATATGACCAAATAGGAGTAAATAAAATACACTCTAGATTTAAATTGAGAAGTTTGAAGATACCCCTTAATATCTAGTATCAATGAGAAATACCAGCTGTACGTGCTATTTCGGTCAAATGCGGATGTAGTGATAGTGGCGAGTCGGTAGTAGAGATAGTTGCGAGTCCGTACTATCGGTCTCTAATTGGAAAAACCATTGTAGTGGTTGAAAGTGTTATTGATTACTGGTATAGTGGGTAAATACCCGAGGATTATCTCTGATTTTTATCATTGATTCTTGCAACTACAAATAAAGACAGGAAACGTCAAACGTTATAACATATTTATCTTCCAATGAAAGGAAAATGGGCCCCGGAATTTCTCCGATTTGTTTATCCGGTTTTTAACATCCGGATCACGCCATTGGGCTATCAGCTGCTAAATATGGAATTCTATATCAAACAATAAGGTTTATTTTGAATTCATCAGGCAATATGTCCATATGTGAATTATGTAGACCAATGTATTCGTGTCAGCGGAGAGATGACACAAAATATTGATAAACATGCTCTATTCAATAAGATATTTGTATATAATTTACTTGGCATGAATTAATAACAAAATGTCGTTTACTCAATTTTCTAATATAACAGCAGAGTTGATGGTACCAGATCGTTTATTGACACTAGCATCATGGATGGTTTGTTATTAATAATCATTGTATATCGACCTACTAGGTGTAAACGTACTTTTATAAGCAAAGTTATATTTGAATTGAAAAAAATAATGTGTACAATAGCGTTACCATACACGGACCTAATGGTTACCAGTGATCAAAAACCGGAAAGACACAATCAAAAACACATATTAATAAATGACGCGCTAAAACCCTTAAATCATTCCTTCATTTATGTTATTTTACATGAATTATGAAACAAATTTTCGACTTCTGTAAATCACTCTTGATGGCCCGGATTGAATACTTAACATAAGCCTTAATTAAGGAGGAAACCGGCTTTCTGGTGAAAATCCATGTCCCTGGTTCCATACGTACCTTGCGATGCAACGTCTAAATATAGTATAGGTACATTGTATAATGGGTAAGGTACATTTAGCATTTAACCTCAACTCTAACACACTTGACAGGTATAATGCGTAAAGTAGCATGCAACCTTAATTCTAACACAAGTCACATATTTGATGTAAGAAGTAACGAACGTTTTGTAAGCACATCGAAAGACACACACTGAAGAACTGTACTTATATCTTTGGTGCCATACACCAAAGAACACCGCCATGGAAAGTAAAAGCCACATACAACACACGTGACAATCATACAGGTGTATATCATACAAAGATTACATCACCACCGATTACGTTTATAAAACAATAATAAAGTATTCTTATGCACGAAAAGTATTGAACAGTTACAAACGAGAACTACAGCGTAGGGCAGACAGCTCGTAATTACAGAAATGAACATTTTATCGATACAAACACGTTTGGTCCGTGCTAGCATGCATTTGGAGAAATCCATTTCTCTTCTGTATTATCTTGTCGTATTACTGTAAGAACAGAGAGCTTTAGCATTTAAACGACTTTCTATGAATTATGTGATATTGATTGATAATACTTTCGTTTTCTAGTGCCTACTTCGTCTGGGTTTGCAGCCAAATCGTTGAGAATGAGGATAATCTAATTATTCTTGTGAAGGAACATATGCACTCTACAGCAGTTTGAAAGACAGTTGGAATGTGACAGCATAATACTAGGGTATCATCTACAGCAGTCAACATCCCTACTTATGGTTAATGAAATATCTCCCAGCGAAGAGGCAAATGCACCAGACAGAGGAACATGTACTTTTATATCACATCTACTATATGATTAAGATGTCTATTTATCAACATCTACAAGGAAGACCAATCTCCATACCTAATGCATAACGCTATGAGTACCCTGTTCTACAGCGACGCCATCTTTGATTATAAAAATCAACAGTATATATGTCATGAGTATGAAGCGATGTGACGTGGCTAAGGATGGTATGGAAATTTACCAAATAAATGCTGTCACTAAAGACACGCCTATATTACTGAACATCAGAATGGTACAGCGGTATTATTAATGTCAATTGGAGAAACGAAATTAATTATAAATGACAGAGAATTCTTAATGAACTTCATAATACTTCAATGACAATTAATGATCGTTAGGGAAAACACATTGTCCATGACATGAGAGTAATGGACATTTCAGAGCTGCTACCAATGTCCTGCATACATTATGTACGAAGTACCGTACGTAAATGACCTTTCAAGCTATCGATTAAGACGATGAAGATATTCGTTCGTAAACACCAATTGACCTCAGAATTAATGACAAACGGACATTCTTCAAGGTTTCCACACGGCCTCTAACTACTAAACCTCCTGTCAGGTCCCTCCCTACTCAGGATATATAAATATAAATATTTGTTGTGATATCCTTTATGCCATGTGTTCCAGACTTTGTTTTATTTAGTTTGTTTTAAGAGAGTTTTTCAATTACAACATATTTAATTTAGACATTGATTTAAGTTGACCTTATCTTTAATAGTATAAAATTATTACTTTTGATTAAAGAAGACTTATCTATACAAACACTGATAAAAATGACGGTATTTAATTAATTGGTTTTTTAAATATTTCAGAATTTCCTTCTAATAGTTCTTGATATATTTGATTTTAACCAAGTCTTTTTCAGTTAAAACAAATAAAGCAAATTTTCCAGATATAAACCTATTAATATTTCCCTACACATGTATCCAAGAAAGGAAATGGTATGGCCTAACAATGTGACCTCACCTGTCATATCAGCTAATAATAGCAACCTGGATTATTTTCCAACAGCCTAATCGGATGATTTATCATTCAGGCAGTTATATCAATAGTCTCAACACTGTTGCCATGCCAACCAAGTGTTATTGTTGATCTATAGGTTGACCCTTTCTTGACCACATAATCATAACAATTATTTTGTAAAATGTTTGTAAACACCACGCAAAATAAAACCACTTTGTGTTTTAGTAAGAGACAATGCCGTGTGATTGGTGCGTTGTTGATGATGGTCAATGAGGCGTATAATTGGTAATATCTTTATGCTAAAAGTCAGGTCGAGAGTTTACCAAAATATTCTCTATAACGTTCACTAACAATGATTCAAACTTGCAATAACGAATACATTACATGTAATATAAGACAAGAAACCTCTTTTAAAATTTTGTCATATGAAGACCTTTATTTTCATATTCCAGGAAAGCAACATACCGTTCTATACAGAAATAAACAATCAAACACAAGGAGGTACCTGCTCGTCAGTTAACGGTTAGGCGTCATTTTGCATGATGCTTTTTGCTCATCTAGAGAAGAAGTGATGATTTGAATACTTATTTTAACTCGATACACTGTAAGCTCGATACTCGGGTAATCAATATAACATTTTATTTACTGGTTATATACCATTACTGTACGTTATTGGTATTGTCAACGATATCCTAACCTCATGACATGTTTCTTACAATTATTTTCAACTTCTGTTCATTATAAAAAAAAGGAAAGAAATTAGTACATTTCTAATGTGAATAAATAATAGTTGCACATATCTTAAATTAACTACTTGCTTCATTTCCTAAGACTATTACCGAAGCTGAAAATAAGCATCTTTCGCAAGTACTTTGATACTAACTTACGGTAAACATAGAGGGATATTTCTAATTAAGTTCGTTTGTTGCGTGCTGTTAGAACTAACCTACTAGCAACATTGTTCAAACACTTGCAAAATGTTCTTTCCTTTCCATCCACAAAAGGCATATCAATTGTTAAGTACTAGATCAGAGGCGTGTGTGGCCTGACACGCAATAACAGCATGCGCGTCTGATGTGTGGAGATATGTAATCTCTGCAAACGCATGTGCATACGACAACATGTTTACACCATACATGTCACGCGACTATCGGATGCACTACTGCCCATGCGCAGTAATTTCGTTCTACCTCATAGTCACAGACATGACATTGTCAGAAGACGTATATAACAGTGATGCATATTTTATAAACCTATACATAAAAATACAGGTGTAAAAAGGGCGAAAGGTCAATGATCTTAAAAATAGCTACTAACACAGACCCTACCCTGCGCAATGTTTTACTTCATTTTTCAGCAATCATACATTGGATCATTAACCCGAGGTAACTTGCGGTTACGGTCAAGGTCACATACATACTACTGTTACTGTAAACAACATTCCAATTGAGGATAACCTGAATGTGTCCGGTCATGGATTTTTTATCAGATGAGCAAAAACAACGCCGATTCCAATTGCTGACCTTGAGCATGGTGAGAACGTATGCACGGAACAACGGCCATTAGAATATCCAATATGGCGAAACTGATTTGCAAAATGATCTAATGAAGTGTGTTCGTGTCTGCAAAGAATTTGACACAAGACAAACTGACGTCACAAAGCTTTAGCTAATGCGTCAGTGATCTAATTAGCCGTTACTAATAGGGGTGTTCTAAACAGTTAATCTACAACGAACAACGACCTGTTTGCAAATCATGAGTTACTGTCTGTGTGAAAAACTAGCTCATTAATTTTTTTCTACGTGAAATATTAAAATACTGGCACGATGCACGTACCCCCACCCCACCCCCCATATTTGTCACGACTTTTTTGTACTCTGCATTTGCAATGAAAAAACCCGACGATGAATTCGAAATTATGCTTAAATAATTACGAGAAAGGAATAGGAGAAACCAGTATTAGACACATGAACAACACTGCTGTTACTGAAAACAAAACACAGCTTTTTGACTCATAGATAAATTGAAATATTTTGTTTTTAATATTTTCTTGTATTTTATT
Source organism: Chlamys rubida (assembly GCA_032359455.1). Taxonomy (NCBI): domain Eukaryota; kingdom Metazoa; phylum Mollusca; class Bivalvia; order Pectinida; family Pectinidae; genus Chlamys; species Chlamys rubida. The sequence goes on from JAUMHH010190649.1 coordinate 11,233, forward strand.
TAGTTTAAATTGATATTAAAAAGTACACTCCACAAAGTGTATGTATATACACGTATGCTAGTGTACCACAAGTTGAGAAAATTTAAATGCAAAGTCTTGATTCATTTTTACATTTGAGAAGAATGCATATGTTAAGTTATTATAAACCACAACTTCAACTAAATGTAATGCATTCGAAAGACAGAAATTATGTTTAAGACATTTTTTTCTAGCAATTTAGTCCAATATATAGAAAATATATAAATTAAGCGTCCATGGTCTAGAAGATACTTTCTGTGGTCACAAAGGCCCCAAACCATCTGGATATCTGTATAACAGTTGGTTACTTACATCAGAGGTTTCACTAGGTAAACGTATTATGATCGAAAGATTACGCAGCCTCTTCAGCAATTCTGCTTCCTCTTGTTAAGAAATTAAAAGTTTGTCGTCAATAATTCAAGGTAGTGATTTTAATTTTTAAAAAGGCAATAGATTTATTGAAGTATTATGACACAGATTTTTTTTAAAAATGTAAAATACGAATTTTTGAAAAGGACACTCGAACCGAGTTTTTGTATCTCATTAGTCAGTTGTTCTGTGAAGCATTGACCTCTGACCTTAGTGTAGTGGGAAATCATACAGACGATTTTATGTGTGTTTAAATTGTCATTGTGTTTGCAGGTCAACACTTAAAGTAAACAGTTTAAATATTTAAACCGCAAAGTCGACTAAAACAACCCTTGTCATAGGTCAAGTGCATTGACCATAGGTAATTTAAAACCATAAACGATGATTTTGGCAGATTAAACTAACGTTAACCGTGAAGGGGTCAATAACCCGCTATTTACTCAGTTTAGTATGGATCGTATATATCTATTTCACAAATTTGGTGTTAACCGCTATTCTTGCTATATTAGATTTGTGAATAGTGTATCCAAAATATTTGCGATTCAATAGCCATTATGTACATTATTTTTGTAAACAGCATTATGTTTTTTAAAACGTTAAAACATCTAACGTTGGTTTTAGATAACACGTGCAAGATGTTTGGACAAACATGTCTACAAGTACACATGCACGTATTGTACATTTTTTATGATGGCATGCTATATCAACGGAACCATAAGTTAAAGGAACACATATATTAAAGAGAAGCATGTCATATAAAATATATAAGGGTAGGTGACATGAAACTGTAAAGTAAATTAGAATAATAATTACAACATATCATTAGTACACAAATAAACTTAGCTCAAAGTCGTTATAACCTGACAATAACGAAGACACAAAAACAAAGAAAAATACATAATCACCACTACCTCCAAGCCCAGTGACATTTAGAGATAAAACCATGTATTTTTCTACCGAGGTAGACATAGATAAATCGACCTACCTGTAAACGAAACGGGCAACGCCATGTGGAAGGCGTTTATTCCGACACTGAGCAATATAATGCAGATTTTGATAATCATCATGCTTCTTTGAACACAATTACATGCCTGACTGACTTTAGCTGCTAAATATAATGCGCCTGACTGGTCAAAGTCCCAATGACAATCTGGTTGACTGATGTTATTGATGAATTCGAATTAAAAAGCATTTCTATCTTTGCCTTTTATCAGAGGGTATATATGGAGAAATTCGCCGATAATTGGGAGTTCTTAAAGATTATTTCGACCACCATTACGTTAAATTGAGACCTAATACATCTGTCCTTACCTAAATGTATCAACATGATATAGATATATAGTATCTCTTATTTTTTTAATTCATACCATATTATTGGCTTATCACCAAATGTATAATTTCCAAACATTTTAATCTTTATCTTACTATGAAAACGTTACTGTTATAAGAATAGTTCGGGAATAAGAATGCACAATTAGTATATTTGAGTCAGATTGTATATGTTTATATCCATGACATCGTTAGGATCACAAAGCTGAAATAACATGTTTAAAACTATCAACAAAAAATGTAGTCATGTTATTGACTAGGATACCCCATAATATTCGTATTATAGAAACCTTTTGCATATAACAGTGCAACTGATTTGATTGAGGTAAAACAAAATCATATTTCCTATAATTGAATATACTTCAATCATACAAAAACGTTTTGTTATATGATAAACATTGTAGAACCTCTGAATAAATTGTTAGCTTTTAAACAAAATCATTCATTTTTGTATCATAACATCTTTCTTTTTCTTCGAAAACGTTAATTTCGAGGGAACAAATGTTCATGTTTACCTCGTAAAAAAGGACAATACTTGAAAAGTATACTAATTACTCTTACAAGAATAACGCCAGACTAAGATCAGTCACGTTGCGCTAAAGCTACTTTAGAAGCCCTAATGGCACTTGCATTCATAGGGATGTATCATGATTGTGGTAATCACGTAAGATCAAAGGCTCGAACAAGATTAAGATTTTACAAGAGTCGATGCTATTATCATTAGTCAAATAGCAATGTTCCCAATATACGCATTCGATACTACATTTAGAACTAATATTTTGTTCAGACGATATGTTTTCCTAACGAGGCTTATGATAATAGCACAGTCATTAGGCGTTATGAAGTAGACTGCGTCAGCTGGACTGACACGAGGGTTAATGGTAACTTCCAGAATAATAGATAAGATAGTAATTTTAATCTCTAATGGTACTTGCATGCTTTGCATTCATCCTATGTCTAAAATATTAATTACTTGCAGCAAATGGCTGTTTTGCCCTGGTAATCCAGTAGTGAAACATGTTGAACAGCAAAGCAAAACAGCTACAAATTATTTATGATTTTATTTGTAGTAACGTTCTCTGGGATTCATAGAGGTGCATCCTGTATCCGGAATCCACTCCTATACTAAAAATCCCATTTGGTCGGCCCACGCAGCGGTTTTTTTCTCCATATTTTGCAACAGCGTTGCCAGACTGCAGACAGTATTCAAAATTATGGTATCAGCTCCCTATGTTCTGATTTGGTCATATTGAAACTCCTTGAAGTACTCCTGCTCAGAACATGAAGTTATATTTATTCAAGAGCCTGATAAAATCACTATTTTAATCTATAGCTGATTTATTTCTTTAGATCAAAATAGTGATTTTTCAGGCAAACGTTGGTACAAAATATGAAAAGAAATCGCTGTGTGGGCCAAAAATGGACTGATTTGTGTTCAAATAAAGGTTTTGTTGAAATTTCTTGTTTCCCTTTTCGATATTTTTTTTGTATCGAATTCGAGGTTGATATTGTTTATTTTATTCCAATTTGACTCTTTTATTCAGTTTATTACGTTATTTTAGGTAAATACTATTTTTTTTAAACAAATTCATATGAATAACAATTAGAACTCGTGAATTAATAAGTGATATATAAGCAAAGAAGCAATAACGACAGCGCACACAAAGGAATCTGTAAAATTTTCAAGGCAATCCGCCCTATTTCGAGACAGAAATATGGAATATGCTGATACTATCGCATATCCCTTCGGTTAGCTTGTGACCAAAGGCTATTGCTGGTAAAGAAAGAATCTTGAAGACGAGAATTTAACTGAATTAATAGAAAAAATGTAAATAAAGGTAATGAGAATTTTTTCAACCCATTTATATATATTACATAATTATGTTATAGATTTCCAAAGTCTTAACCAGTACCACACCCAGTACCACACCCAGGGGAACCAGGTTATATACATAGTTGTAAACAACGACCAGACGTTTGACAGATCCTTCATTATTGACCATCTTGTTTACACAATATCGATTGTCGATGTGATATCTCCTTAAACCTTTGAACTTTTTAGTTCTACTTGTACACCTAAGTGTTGACTTATATTTGACGTATTTCGCCCCGTAGTTGAATGTTCACGCTTTAAGTTGGTAGGAATACGTACAACAGTAATTATATATCTCACTACCTGTAATTTCGTTCCAAGTTCTAATATTTATCAAGTAGGCCTGTGGAACTTTACAAGGTATGTCTGTTTCTATGATACTGGAAGATTGGTGCTACTTAATTATAAATACATAAATCAAGTGTACATCACCAATAATCACGTTTATTAAAACGGTAAAGTATGTATATACCTAATTTCATGTACTCAGAAAGATAAACTTAATTGCTATGACACAAATTATTACTATTTAATATTTTTCTGAAAATTGAAGCATGGTTTGTTACTAATCAAATGACATTCTGAATTAAGTCAACTGCTAGTTTCTCTGAGTCCGTACACTTGTAAATACACATTTCACAGGACAAAAAGAAACACAATGTGCATAATTATAAATGATTTATAATAAGTAAGGTTCATCTTGCATGACATAGCATTGATAATTATCAAAAACTATCTGCAAAGGGAACATCACGAGTCGTTTGATAGAGCTTTCCTTACAATACAGAGCTTCATCGTTTGTCTTGAAATATGTTATAAGTTAACCGCATTACACTTTAGCCCTACTTACAAAGTTGTACTTTTGATATAATGTGACATATATATGGCGAATATGGATACACTTTATATTTATATATTACTTATATAACTATATATTCCAGTTATTGAGAAGTTTCTTGGGTTGAAACAAACCCTGCTGTGTGATATTTTCATTTCATAATATTTTATTGTACTGATCTTATGTACAAAAGGTATCGGGCAACAGGCATAGCCTATATTAGCCCTCTCCTTACAAAATATAACAGTATATACATATCATATAAACGGTACTTTTAAATATGTTTCTTAAAGTAATAAAATAAGAGATTGTTTGTACTTTGATATTGATTGGACAATACCTATTTCAATTATCTCAATTGTTGTTAAAGAGATTATTTGACAATACTATTTGAGAATCTAATGTCTCCACAATATTTGTATTCATATTTACGTATTTTGATTGAAAACCATAAATAAAAGTTTGGGTATTGAGTGGAACAGCATCACAAAACGCTGTGTGATATTGAGTAATAGATTATCGCACCCCTGTGTGAAGTAGACAGAAAAATCTGAAACCGACGGTAACGTTTTTAAGTTGAGAACGAGGTTTTGCCGAGTGCTAAACTTTACAAAATCTTATCCCGAGGGTTAAGATAAAGATTTGTCTACTTCACACGTGGTTGATTAATTATTTTCTCTCAGACGTACTGTTCTACCTGAAGAATAGGTTGAAATGGTGAAACCAATGCACCGCGCGATCATGTCGTAGCATTGATGAATCTACCATAGTTACACTGCATGGAGTGATGTCATTTACAGAATTATACCACGTGTGAGCTATCTTTCCCTAGGTATGAAAAGACAGGTTTATCATTTCCTGTGGGAGAACTCCTGATCTACTAGGTGATATAACAGGGGACTCTCGACTGCAATCATACTATACAAATGTCCATGTTTTTTTTAACTATATTTCAGAATACAGAGCAAACATTCACCATAGTATCTACGCGACCAGACAACAGTGCAGATTTAAGACTTCTACTCAGCATATACCATCAAACAAATGAGGAAGAATACGTCACAAACACCACCCACAATACCCTCCAAACAGGTTATATATATTATTTTATGCAGATGCCTCATCATTTTAATATACATACACTTCCCCTTGATTCTTTGTACAAGGTTCAATATGTAAACATACTTTTATACATAAAATCATACAAAAATAAGACGGGTTGTTAAAATCTATCAATCTTACTAAAGCTATTTTTAAAGATATTATCTTAGATTTTTTCGATAACAATGCTAGTGAAGATGCATATCTTTATCAAAGCATCTTCGATAAACTTGTTTGACTAATTTTTCAATGAATGCATTTTTGCCTTTAGTTTTGAATCCATGCCAGACATTCGTCTAGACAACTTAAAAGTATTTTGTATTGTTTGGCACTTTTACCAGCCACAGCCATTTTTGTTTCGCTATATGTATATGTATTTAGACGAAGGTCGCCGACATCATGTATGCAATTCCATTTATAATGTACTTTTGCAAGAGGGTGGGTATTGTTAATATCAAAAGGTCATCTGCTTATACTCAAACATCTCCTAACAATCCTATTTTCGTTTGAAACGTATTTCATATTCATATAGAAAAGAAGTCCTCTTTTAACACACAAATGGACCATACAGAACCTACTACCTCATTATTAAAGTCAACTTGAAATGAAACCCAAATATTTATTTCCAAACAAAACGTACCTAAATGTATTTACACTAGAAAAACGAACGACTTAGCAATACTTTTAATGGCTTAAATATAGATATTCCTTTTTATCTGTGTTGTGTGTTTGTGTTATGAAGCAGACACAACTGTCCTTACAGTCGACATCAAAGATATTTTCTGAATGGTAGTGACTTCTTAAACCCATTTTACATTGTATTACAAATGGATTGGGAGTAACACCTTAATGTTATACCCCACTATACATTGATACATAGATCTACCTGGAAACAAGGTATGTTGTAGACGGCACTTAATGGTATACCCCACTATACATTGATACATAGATCTACCTGGAAACAAGGTATGTTGTAGACGGCACTTAATGTTATACCCCACTATACATTGATACATAGATCTACCTGGAAACAAGGTATGTTGTAGACGGCACTTAATGTTATACTCCACTATACATTGATACATAGATCTACCTGGACACAGGGTATGTTGTAGAACGCACTTAATGGTATACTCCACTATACATTGATACATAGATCTACCTGGAAACAGGGTATGTTGTAGACGGCACTTAATGTTATACCCCACTATACATTGATACATAGATCTACCTTGACACAGGGTATGTTGTAGAACGCACTTTCAGTATTTATCAGCATTTATAAATAAAATCCCTATTGTAAAACGTATGATTAACTTAATGTGAAATTAAAGAAGTTTCAAAATGGTATTTTCAAGAAATGCGTCAAAATTAAATTTGTTTGATATTTTTACTTCAGAAGATAACAATTAAAATATGCATCCATGTAAAAAAACAAAGTTATGAATTTCATTATTTCTAAAATTATATTCATATTTTTTTTCATAAAGCTACAATGTCACAGTTATTTAAAGCTTGGTTTGCTTACCGACTGAGCACTGGACATGTTTATATTGCAATTTCGGAAGAATTTCTAATATAACTTAAATAAAGGTATGAGGATTTTGAATTATCATTTAAAAACAAAAAACAGCAAAAATGATTGAGATTAAAAAATGAAATCATATGAGAATTTGAATTGAGGACTGGATAAATTAAAATGTATTAAACAACGGCAATACTTCCAATGAATCATGTCAACTTCTCACTAAAATTGTGTAATGCTCACCCAGAATTCATGAAGTTGCCTCAAGGTTCAATGGTACACCAACGTTTGTAAACCTGAAACGAAAATAAGTGTAGTTAGAAAAATGTCATTAAAGTCATTAAAAAAATATATCACAAAGATATACTGGGGAAAATCCATCAATTCACCGAGTCGTGGTGAGGTATTTATTTGTGACGTCACAATACAAACACGTGTCATAAGTGTGACGTTAACTAGTCGATATGCTAAAATATATAGCCAACTATAACATTGTTGTGGCCGACATGACGGAAAATTTGTTCACAGTTGATCTACATGTTTTGCGGGGTTTGACAGGGAATATCGTGACGAGTACCCCATGCGGTATAGAAAACCGTTCGGAATATCTGATGCCGCCTTTCCTTGTGTTTTAATGTCGCTTTGACATGTTATTACTTCGACATTTGGTCCCGATTTAGTTTTTGCGCATCTTTTTCACTTCAATAATTAAGTAACTTAAGAAAAATAGGTTCTCTCTAAATAGACAACGCGTAATGATCATGATGCTTTTTTGCGTATTCCTTGCAAGTAAATCCTGCTAAATAACCTGTATGTTTAATTTTCCTTAGCAACACTGCCATAACTTAAACAGACAATCTAGTAAATATGGTAATCGTTTGCTCTAGCTGCAGCACTTTCATATTGATGGCAACATTTACAGACCCATAATGTTGATTGCGGAAATCGTTCCCATCGAAGCTGCCCTAAGTTGTTAACATCGTGCGCTCCCAAAGCTAATGTCCTCGACCGTCAAGTGCTTTGACCTTAAAATGGCGACTAAATCGGAAATCGGGCTGTTTTTATTGTACAGTTATCGGAAAATCATCTGATTTGTCATGAAATAAAGAAGAATATTATCAGCCATTAAATTCTGAGGAAGGCAATATAAAGGCAAATAACGTAACATTATATTTATAGGTGTTGGCCTTTTAACAACATAATGGTATTGGTTTATCTAGCTAAGGTTTCTGTTGTGCAGGTGTGTTTATTGAATAGAATATTCTAATATCCAAATAGGTGCGAACATTATATATATTTTCTTTCAATTATAAGGACATATTATTGCTGTATACGACAATATTATGACAAGAGAATAACAGAATCTCCAAGCTTTACCGGACTAATCGATACAGCTGACATGTATAGCCAAATTAACCCTGTCATACCCGCTGGTTTATCTGACGAGCTGACAGGTCATTAAAAGTCCGAGCTTAACCTTTGTTAGAATAGGCAACCTCTTATCCCCCTAAATATAAGTTGACAATATCATGTCACTATTGTGTCTAACCTGTCAGTGTATTTATAGTGAGTTGATTGTTATTTGATATCAACTTTTATAAAATGGAAGAAACTGATTTCTATTTATCGAGTTATATCCTATTTCACACTCTGTATATGTACATGCATGTTCAGATTGTGTTAAGTAGTCCTTAAAGATATGATCCTGGGATTTAGTTTTACGAAACGTTATAAAAAGGATTTTCTTTGATCTGAATTATCCATTTGGGAAAACATCGCTTGGGTAAAGCATTTTGTTATTCAATGAGTTCACATGCTATATCATATAATTATGACAGTTGTTAACTACAATCATTTCGCTATTGGTGAACTTTCATTTACTAAGTGGTAACATTCCAGCCTTCCCTGCTTATGAAGTTTACTCTTCACTGTTGATTTGCCACCTCACGATCTTACGTTTCATGATATTTTACTTATATATTCCTCTAACTCACTCTGAACTACTTAGACTGAGATTCTTACACAGATGATTAACATGGTGTTAAACCGGCAATACATGTTTACACTTACATTATAATTTGTTATTAACTGTAGGTATATAACTGTAGAAGTAAATGTCTTAACAATACAATTTAACTACAAATAAGAAAAATTGAGAACTTACTTTCCTTATCTTTTGTGGTTTTATTATTTCCTTTTTATTATTTCCTTTTTACGCCAAGGCTATGACTATTTAAGATATTATTGATTTTATCTGAAGTAATTCCACACAATATAAATAAAAAATGAATAATGGAATGGCGACTTGTACTTTTAGTAAAAACGTATTTTATTGAAACCTGTATGTAAGGTATGTGTTTTGTTTGCCGTACAATCAATGATATCTGCCCTCTAAAGAACAATGGGTTTTTCTCAAACAACCCTACTTGCACTGGTTGTTAGGTCGGCCCCAATCGATGATAGCCCCTCTTGACACAAAAAGGTGGATTAGATATTTTATCCCTCTGAGTGACATGTGAGTTTTGATGGAATTAAGCGTTGTTACCTCCTCTTATTTTATCAATAAGATGATTGTTTTGCAGACCTCGTTTTCACATATTTGGGTTTTGACGAGGCCCAGGTAAACTGGTTGGATCAATAATGCGTTCATGGCAATATGCATTATATAAAATAGGTATAGATATAACATTTATTTTGATACGCTACTTTGAGAATACGTTGAGGAATTTACTTTGTCGATGTAATTATGATCTGCAAGAATATGGGAACGTCTTGAGTCAACTTGAATAATAAAAATAATTTAAAATAGGAAATCAAAAGATTTATTTTGTTATCATTAAAGAGTACAATAGAAAACATACTGCGTCGTCACCAGGCAAAAAGTTAATCATCTGAACCGAAAAACAACATGAAAAGTCATCATGTTCAGAGGACAGAGAAGAAAGATACATTGAAAGATCCCTCAATAAGGCAGACAGGAGGAAAGATAACTTGAACAGGGGATACAGAAGGAAAGATACCTTGTACCAGGGAGACCGAAAATAAGACACATTGAACAGGGGAGACAGAAAGAAAGACACATTTGAACGGGGAGAGAAGGGGAAAGATACATTGAACAGGAGAGACAGAAGCAAAGATACATTGAACAGGGGAGACAGAAGGAAAGATACATTGTACAGGGGAGACAGAAAATAAGATACCTCGAACAGGGCAGACAGAACATTGGATATCTTGTACAGGGGAGGCAGAAAAAAAGATACATTGAACAGGGGAGACAGAAGAAAGATATCTTGAACAGGGGAGAAAAAGGGAAAGATACACTGAACAGGGCAGACAGAAGGAAAGATACATTGAACAGGGGAGACAGAAGGAAAGATACCTTCAACAGGGCAGACAGAAGGAATTATACCTTTAACAGGGGAGACAGAAGGAATTATACCTTGAACAGGGGAGACAGAAGGAAAGATCCATTGAACAGGAGAGACAGAAAGAAAGATTCCTTGAACAGGAGAGACAGAAGGAAAGAAACATTGAACAGGGGAGACATAAGGAATTATACATTGAACAGAGGAGACAGGAGGAAAGATACAGTGAACAGGGAAGACAGAAGGACAGATACATTGAACAGAGGAGACAGAAGGAAAGATACCTTGAACAGGGGAGAAAAAGGGAAAGATACATTGAACAGGGGAGACAGAAGGAAAGATATCTTGAACAGGGGAGAAAAAGGGAAAGATGCATTGAACAGGGCAGACAGACGGAAAGATCCCTTCAACAGGGCAGACAGAAGGAAAGATATCTTGAACAGGGCAGACAGAAGGAAAGATACCTTCAACAAGGCAGACAGAAGGAAAGATATCTTGAACTGGGCAGACAGAAGAAAAGATACCTTCAACAAGGCAGACAGAAGGAAAGATATCTTGAACTGGGCAGACAGAAGGAAAGATACATTGAACAGGGGAGACAGAAGGAAAGATACATTGAACAGGAAAGACAGAAGGAATTATACCTTGAACAGGGGATACAGAAGGAAAGACACCTTGTACACAAAAGAAAGGAGAAAAAGCTACATTGAACAGAGGAGACGGATGATAAAATACCTCAACAGATGAGACAAGGGGAAAACATTCTTTGAACGGAAGAGACTGGTTGAATGAAAAATAGAGGAGACAGACGGAAAGACCTAAAGAACAGAGGAAACAGAAGGAAAGTAACTAGTGAGCCCCTCTCCCTCCTACACACCAAACCCGACCCCTCCAACCCACAATATGCCGATAGTTGATCCAGATGATCCTGAGAGGTATTCTGGGCGATGTCTTAAAACATAACATTCGTCTGGTATAAATATATAACCCTATATCATGTGGACTTTACATTAGAAATAAATTATGTCTTTGGAAAAGGTCCATTTTAGATCTGATCATATTGTTTGACGAGGGCAATGTATTTGTCAAATAATAAAGAAACTTTGTTTTAACCTTTTACATCAGTTATGTTCGTGCTCTCAGGTATAATATCAAATACAAAATATGTGTACTTAGTATTGTACAATACCCTAATTAGAAATTCGATTTAGGACAGCGATAGGAACGGAGGAGACATAAAATGAATTGAACAGTTTCTAGTGTATACAAATATATAAAGCATGGGGTCGAGGATAATATAAAAACATTACCCAAGGTCGTTATAAAAATGTTTATGTAGTATTGGTGTATGTAACTATCGTGGGAGACATGGTACGGACGAGTGTTTCGTGGTTATTACAGGCGGCATTGTAACGGTAATCAGACTAATTACCGACCATTACCTGTCTGTGGGTATCACTCTAGTAGTGTTCGGTGTGTACAGTAATAACTAGACCGTACAAATGTTGTAGATAATTGGTGTCACCCTCTTCACATTCAACATAATACTCGTCTGGGGAATGTTTAAATGCTATGACAGGTAAAACGAAAACGCAAGAAAAAAACACTACACTTTCATCTCCTCTGGAATATACCTACTTAAATATTACTAACCCAACGATGCGTTTTCATCTTTTTAAAATTGCAGTATCTGTCGCCTTCGACATTGTAAAATCTATATACATATATTAGTCCCAATACAACAGTTTTAGACAGACAATGTAGATGTGTATCATCGCTTGTTAGCAGGCTAGTGTAACGAAACAGGTCAGAAGTGGGGATCGATCTTCTGACATGTTCAAATTTCTGTTACATTAACAGAGTCAGGTTCACATTTTTCTTGATACTTCAGACTGACTGTCATAATTTATTGAAAACATCACCTTTCTGGTCGAGTGGTCGACACATTATTGTTTTAAATTTACACTGAAGGAAATTGAAGGTCATTTTAAATACTACTTATGAAATAAAATGCGTCTTTTAAGCTTTTTTCTTCAAAATAGGCTCACAATTATTTGCAATGACCCATAAGACTAACGTAAAACCATGGACATAGTTATGAATGAATTTTCAGAGAACGTGTTTTCTGCTATTTACAATGATCAAACAATCTGGTTGGAGTGTTGTATGGTCTGGGGTGGGAGATACAGTGTCTGTGTTGAAACATTCGAGTGAGGTTGCACTATGAACAACGATACCGTTAGAAACACGATCCAAACGGCAAAAAGGAGAACATACACACATTTTGAGGTATTAGAAATCATGAACAAGGGAAAAGGCAAAACCAGGGTCTTTATTCATCAGACCGCACTCATGCTCCAAATGACTTGGTACTTTTGTTTGTAATTACCCTTAAAATATTACTAAGTAATATTCCAAAAATTGGAACACATTGAACAAGAGGACATGGTTATGAAGAAGGGCTAAGTGCTCTCGAACAGATAGCCAGACAAGCATGTTAGAGTAGTCGTCACCAAGTCTTTGCCAATTCTGACAAAGTTTGTAAATATGTTACAATAATTTAATCTTGCTTGTAACAAGCATTTTCATTGGCTTACAAATTTATGTTATCAGCCCATAACGTAAAAAAATTACGTCGCCGTTTGTAACGTCGCTTTTGATTGGCTGATACAGCAGCGCAATAATTTCTAAGAGAAAAGAGTCCATCAATAAAAGTGTATTTTGTGTTATATCTCCATAACATGAAAAATATATTCAAGTTAATCCTTAATTATTGTCTTATTTTATACTATATTTAAGTATCGTCTCGTAGAGGCGTCAACAGGAATATAGTTAAATATAGCAAAAACGAATTGCTCCTGATCATGGACAAATAGAAATTGTTCAGTTTTATGGGGTTATGTTATGTGTTAGTGACTAAGAGTCCATTATTGTAAGCTATAAACCGTATATAATGCTCGCTGCAGTACTTATTTTACATTTATTCTTCGCGTTGATATCAAATGAGGTTTTTTTCTACATAATATAACATTGATAGTTTTTTGGTGATTATTTTCACATTAGTGTTTTTTTCTTCTAGATTTGATAGCAATAAAATTGTTATTGCTTGAAACGTTAAATAGCCATATGTTTTGTCGATTGTATATGGGGAAACATCGTGTCAGTTTATCCTGAAACTATCGTACAGCGAAGTATTATCATATTTAATTTAATGCGTCAACATGTAATTTACTTGTATTTACTCTGAATTAATTTAATAGATATGAGTAAGAAATCATAGGTTTCCTGCCATCCCAGATAAACATAGTTGAAAACGTATTTATCATTAGTTATTCATTTGGTTTAAATTATTTTATCATAAAATTGGAATTAAAATGATTTCACAACTCAGCACTGAAGTTAATGATACCTAAAGCATTGACCCCTTTGCACCTAACGACTTAACGATACATTGAATAAATCTACCGGTACTCAGTGCCATTCAATAAGACAACCTAACTCTACTGATAATGATAGTTGAGGAATTCGTTTAAAATGTCTCCATGATGGTTATTTTCTTTATTCAACTTAAACGCACCGTATATGTGATTATCACCAATTATAATCTTCAAAATATACACAAAGCTAAGGGATTGGTTTTCATTTAATAAATAGCAAACACGCCCACAGACTTGATGAAAGGCCAATACCGTGAAGTTATGTCATTGAAATGTGTTTTATATCCTTCTTCCTGGTATCAAAATACATTATTTGTTTGCCAATCCTTGGTTATTATGAATTTGTAGTTGTTGTTTAATATCAATCTATTACTGTCACGTGACTTAACATATTGTTATATTTCCAAGAATTTATGTTTTTAGTTTTTATTCTGCAGTTTGTTAAAACCTGACAACTGAAGGTACTTCTTTGTCATTGTACATGTTAATTTCATAATAAATATCGTTTGAAGCTGTATTGGTATAATATTTTTTCTCTCTCTCTTTGCATATTTCCCGAAACTATTTATAAATTATTTATAATGACCTTTTAATGACACTATTATGAAACACTTATTTTACTGTAAAACACCTAACTAACTTTAACACCTAATTCAATAAAAGTGTATAAAACATTTTGATATAGCGCCCTATCTAGCTAACATAAGCAACTTAAAGCGTTTTACAGTACATATAAATACAGTTAATACAATAAACATATACATTAATCAATATCATTTTGAGGAATTCATAAAATAAAATGTGACTTATTCGCAAGAAATTTTAATTCACGATATGAAGAGAAACGATTTTTTGTTTTTTTTCTTTTAAAATGTTTTCGCGTCGTACGAAAAACAGACAGCTCCCGAATATAGGTGATTTTCGTATGTTATTTTGTGACGTAATACGAAACCGAAGTAGTTTTGACTTTCTGTAGGAGGTATTTCAGGTGTAATAGCATATAGATATATATTGCCTTTTGAATTACCATACATGTGAAATATACATAACAACGGTTAACGGACAACATCCAATAACCAAGGTTTATGTATACATATTGGCGGTGTAATGTTGTTCTTAGCAAACCTCTATATATGTAAACAAGGCCGATATGTCATTACAAAGTCTTTAATATGCATCACACGACAAACTAACAGGTATTTCGACGATTTAGAGCATCCCAAAGGTATTATGATTCACCGTAATCAACAATGAATCAAGGTAGTTTATTTGAGTCTCGCCTGGACATCAAAGCTCATCTCGTCAGAAAATCACCAAAGTCACGCTAGCGCTGTCTTTGATTTCTGCAATGATGATATGCTTATTGCGGCGTTGTCGGCGTGATCAAACTAATCTAAGTATATCAGAGAACAGCGTCCTCTTCAAGACAATGGTCGGCTGTCTACTTTTACCATATGCTGAAGCTGGTATGCAGTATAATACTACTGTTGATAATTAACTTTAGATGTTGTCGTGTCACATGAAATAATATGATTTTCCTCATTAATTCGCGGGCGAGGTAGTTACTGTTAGTGTTTATCTAGCGTTTGACCTGTCAGATTATTCACTTAATTTGCAAGTTTATGCAAAATTTTGTTAATAAGTTTAGGCAACATTCATAACTTGATCTCGTACAGATTCCTTTTAAAAAGATGTCCCTGTCCCCTTACACTGTGTTTTTTGTCTCGCCACCACGAAGTAGCGGAAGCGAAACTAAGGTGTTGCTTTTCGGGCGACGGCGACGTCAACATTAAGTTTTTGCGTTTAAGTTAGTTTCACTGAAAGTCTAAGTGCTAGACCCACCAAACGTGGACCATAGATACATCTTAGGTAGTACATCTTAACCCATGCATCAAATGATGAATGCGGCCTACCTTTTAGGGTCCATTGACTTTGTCAGCATCTCCATCTACCTTAAGTTTTTGCGTTTAGGTTAGTTTCTCTGAAACTTTATGTGCAAGACCAACCAAACTTGACATGTGCATTGATGGTCAAAGCAGGGCACAGGCGAGACATATCAATCCGAATGGCTTGTTTGATTATTTTAATTTATTTTGCAACAATTAGGAAACAAGTTATTTCAACTTATATTTATCAATAGTTGGCCAGCGTGCTAGCAGTTGCAGGGGTCTTAATGTAGGAGGAAACCAGAGTACCCGAAAAAACCCACGTGATCCACCTTGGTGAAAGGCACGTGAACTATCCACTGACTGTGCGACCCGATAGCCCCATGGACTTGATGATATAATAATTGATCAGGTTTTAGGCTTTTATTCAATTGGTATGGGTTTTAGACAATTGACTTCCAATAAACTTTGCTATTAAGTAATAAACAAACATATATACATCGGTGCCATGAATGTTCCTGCATGCCGAGATGTAAGAAATCAATACTTCTGTCATTCCTGTTTTGTGTAATGAACTAATAGGCACATAATTTTATATTATAAACGTCGTAGTGGTGTTTTATTTAACATGTGCTATTTAAGTTGATCTAAACTGACTGTTAGTATTGGTCAGTTACATTGTGTTTGGAGTGGGATTTAACCCCCAGAGGTCGAGTAATTAGGTTGAGATATAGATCCACTGCTGCTATACTGTACATAATACTTTCATAAAAACTAACTTGTACACCTTACTCCACCTAATTAAGGTATATATTCTTCCCGTCCTATACCTGCCCCATTACCTGGCGTTAGCCTTTAGTGGTGGTGGCGTGGTTGTCCTAAAGAGGGATAACAGTATTGATCAGGAGACTAGGATTATAGGTCCACATGGTCCAGTTGTTTACAAGACATAAGAATTAACTGCCTCTCATATCAGTTGGATGTACAGGTGATTGGATGTACAGGTGGTTGGATGTACAGGTGATTGGATGTACAGGTGGTTGGATGTACAGGTGGTTGTTCTGATGACTCAGGTTTGGATAACTCCTCACCAACTCCAAACACGGTTGAATTACTTTGTCAGGTATGGAATATGTTGCTAAACTTGGAGTTAAGTTAAGACAGAGAAAAATTTGGGACTAAGATAGTCTTTCCCTACCTTGGGAGTAAGACAGAAAAAATCTTACCTGAGGTTTGAAATTTTTCTGTCTTACTCCGAAAGTGGGGAAGGATTATTTTTCTCACACATCAAGTGGTTATTTTCTGAAATGCACACATTGATTTCCTACTTTCCAGCTGATTGGTGTTATCTCCCTTGATCAGCTATTGTTGACATGACGTCATTACACTGTTGATGTGATGTCATGCAGTTTTTTTGACATGGGAATCACCTCGTCTTTACCCTGGGGTAAAACAGAGAGAGATTTCCCTGACCAGAAGTGTGAATATCTCTGTCTAATGGGGGTGAAAATGACATCTTTTGAAATATTACGGGATGTCTTTAAAAGTCAGGTGTCTGTAAACTTTGGTGTTGGTAAAGTCAGGTGTCCGTATCTTCAGGTGTCCCAGATAGGGCTTCAAGGCTGAGAAGTGGGTACAGTGTACCGTCAAGAAAAACGGTTTGTGTATTCAGTGCTAACATTATAAATAGCACAATATATTCAAAGTTTGATGCCGATCATAAAACAATTTCAAAATATTTATTTGGCTAACAAATCCTATAATTCAAGGCAATGCCTACATGTTTGAATCCCCTAGAATTAATTACATTTTTAGGTCTACAAAGTATGCTTAGCTGGTTAATAGACCATGTATCAGTGAAATCATTATATACAGATGTTCATGTACAACATGTTAATCTTTAATTAAATATGTCTGTTGGTTACTCCTAAAATTAAGTATATTTAATTTGAACAAATAGATTTTATATCAACTCCATCCTGTGAAATTTTTGTATTGAAAATCGTTAAGTGTTTGTAACAACAGATATAATTGATCACACGTTTTTGTCAAGTGACATCTAGTGGTCCCGTATAAATATGTGTAAGTAATCAATAAAAAGAATTTCCTGTTTAATCTTCTGAATTAAATGTATAGATTTCTTATAGATGTTTGTGTGTTAGTTGTCTAGATCAGAGTTCAGATAAAGGTCATCGCTTTGTATGACAAATATAATTAGTTATGAAAAAAGAGACATCTTTGTGTGTTTTCTGTGTATTTATGCATGGATTACAATAGCTACTTACAACATGTTGGGACCTGGACAACAAGCCCCAACAACGTTGTGTGGCTGGTGTTTGGCTGGCCAGAGATATTGTTCGTTTGGAAAAAAATTATAATTAGTTGCATATGGCTCCAGTTAAAGCAAAAATGTGTCCAGACAAGTGTCAGGTGGACTGGTCACAGATATTTGTCGACTCGCAAAAAATAAAACTGTTGGAACATAATGATGTAGCACTTCCATTGTTAGAAATCAGAAGAGTACTTTTGGTAGAAGGACATTCACCGCGAGGACAGTAGATGTCAATAATTAAATGGATTTCTTTAGCTTGGGATAAAATAACGATCATATAAATAATAGAAAATCCACTATGATAAAATCATTTGACTCCACTGGGATGACAGTATTTATTACATGTTAAGCAGTGACGTATTTTAAGATATTGTAGTGAGTTACTCATACCCATATGTGTTACTAACCCTCCTACAATAATTCTGTAGACATGTTGATAATTACTGAATAACACAAAAATATGTATCGTGAACCCTGTTTGTCCAAAATGAAAAATAGTCGTAGGACTGCTTTATAATACCCGCCCAGATAAATGGGTACCAACTTGTTTTCATTAACCATGGTTCAGATCATCGTCAGATACCCATGGTCAAATGTATACCTACTTGTATTTACTAACATATACATCCAGATAAATAGGTACCTACTTGTATTTACTAACATATACATCCAGATAAATAGGTACCTACTTGTGTTTATGAACATACATCCAGATAAATGGGTACCTACTTGTGTTTATGAACATACATCCAGATAAATAGGTACCTACTTGTGTTTATGAACATACATCCAGATAAACAGGTACCTACTT
>JAUMHH010190650.1:0-14158 GCA_032359455.1 Chlamys rubida
TGGTTAAGGCGTTGGACTTGAAATCCAATGGGATCTTCCCGCGCAGGTTCGAACCCTGCTCGTGACGTTATATTTTAAAACAAATAGGTGTATTTTTTTTAAATATCAATATCTCACCGGAGGAAGCCAAGAAATATATATGACAAGAGAAAATGTGTATTCTTGCTGGATAAATTGATCTTGATTTTTTTACCAATTTTTAAATACCGAATTTAAAATTCCACCATTATGTACGTTAATTATATCTATTCTACCAAGTTAAATGTCTTTGTCGTGACCACTTCAATGTTAATACGCCTTAATTTTTTAGTCAGTTTTAAATAAAGTGACAGCTATGCATCGTAATGGTTATATTGATACATGTATAACATGTGTTCTTGTTGTGTACCTACATGTATAAACCTTTTTACACATGTTTTAAATAGGTACAACATGTATACTATATGACAGTGTAATTTAAGGAGATTCTGTGTTCATTGCATATGTATCGTTGTTATTATTTATGGATGCGTTTTAAATAGTTTTGGTTTCAGATTTGTGTGATTTATCATTAGATTTTGTATCACAAATTGCGACTTAGAGTTATTATGTTGATAAAATAGTTTTGATGTTGGCGCTTTTAATATGCTTAAAACGTTATCATCGTTTTGATAATAAGTTTATGATGTAACTGCAGCTATTGCATAACAGATGCCAGCTTAGATTTAGAATTGCGATATTAAATAGGTTTGTTGTTTAGGACTTAACACTGGATTTTTAATTTAAAGGCAGTATACAGTCAAAATGGCGGATCCTTATAGGACATAAACGATATTCACAGTGTTAGCTGGTATTTACAATGTGTGAATATATCGTCTAAACGCTACTGCTACGATTGCGTAACTATGCGCTTAGGGAAAATTACTTAAAAACAATATTTACAACTTTTTCTAACACTTTATTGAAATTAGATATTATAAGTTTGATTTTGTGCGGGGAACAGCAAGCGACATATATATATTTATGAATAGCAAATTTTGTAAAATCATACCAACTTTACCTTATTTTTCTTGAACAAATATGAAACATCCATGGTCCACTGTAATATTTTCGAGGTCATTTATTGAACCACAATATCACATATGTCCATATTACCCTACTGTATATTGCTAGCTTATTCCTGGTCGTCACCGATTCCTTCACTTAGGGGTCCATATTCTCTTCCATATAACATACCGTTATACTATATCACTATCACTACAGCAAGCTTTTTTCGAAAATTTAGTTCCCGCAGACAGGTTGTGCCCTCGACCAACAAATTCTTGTTCCTCAAGTGCAACTTCCTTCATTGGCGCTAGGTTCCAATTAGTTATTACAGTTTTTGTTCTATTCTTTATATTTTGTATGACACTTTAAATGAGTTTTTTGAAATACGGATATATATCAAGTAGATTACCTATACCACCGCACAAATGGGGAGGTACTAAATAAGGCAGCTTCAACACTCATTTCGTTATCATAATTATATACCCAGTATGTATGTACGTACGTAGACTCCATTAAATATTATCTGCACGAGAGTAATTAACTCGAAATTAGATAGGAAGCCTAGATAAATGTTGTTTAATTATGATTTTAAATAAAATAACTGTAGACATTTCGCGTGTTTAATTGTAACGAGTGTTATTTGTACATTTTTTTTATTTCTGAATGTAAGTTGATCATGCTCTGAGTTTGAATTATCTGCATGTTGGTTAAATCAATATATAGATGCGACATCTGGGAAGAATAATCATTTCCTTAAATTATAACTGATAATATAAGTAACTAATGATGTAAATAATGCAACTGTAGATATTACGCGTGCTTTATTTTAATCAATGCTGTATGGACCTGTTTTAATGTCTGATTGTAAGCTGACAATGATTTTTACGTATAGATGAAATCTACATATGTCATATAGATATAAATGGATGCGACATCTGGGAAGAGTAGATCATACCTTTAATATCTAAATCGTGTATGTGTGTCACGATGGCCGAGTGGTTAAGGCGTTGGACTTGAAATCCAATGGGATCTTCCCGCGCAGGTTCGAACCCTGCTCGTGACGTTATAATTTTTTTATGACAACCGTAAAATAAGATAAAGAATTTGAAATACAATACTTTGGACATTTATAATCTGCTGTTTCACTGAACGGCACGAACAGATATGTATGTTGGACAACTCAATAAATATTTCTTTATTGAAGGCAATTACAAGGTTTGTTTTATAACTTTTAAAATCTAGTAAATAATATATATATATACTTCTTACCTGTGTGTGACCTTGCCGCTGTGATTCCCATGGAAACTGTCAGTGCTGCTTGACAAAGTACAACCGCTGCATATCCAATTCCCCGAAAAGGACGTGCTTTCGAAATCCGGATTTTTCAGTAGTTCTGCAGCTCCATCAGACAACAGAAACACTGAACAGGCTGTAAACAGGAACACAATCATAACGAGTCTTTAGTACCTACAGACTAGTAAACATCATTCGGATGACTGCTAAATTTAAGAAAGGCACGTCCTACTACACCAGTATGAACTGTGTAACCTTGTCTTATCTACAGAGCACGATACCTATGTCAAATGTCTGATCGAAGCATGCAACAAATGTGTGTTTGGAGTATTAATACAGTAAGAGAGCGTACGGGGATATATATGTAAAGACACATTAACATCAAACCTCATTAATGCATACAATAGGTAAAATGATTCATTTTGATTAAGTAATTGTTAAAAATACAAGTGGCATCCATGAAAGAAACAATTCCATATCATATTTATCTTTTGCTATCAAACTTTTACTTCCTACACAAACAATGAACGCATCAAACGTGTCGTAACCATTCAGGACCGACGGGTCCCTTTGTCAAGCTATGACTGAGTGCAACGTTGCGACACGTTTGAAACGCACTTTGTTCGTGTAGAAGTAAAACTTTGATATCACATATTTCCAAATCGATTAATGATATTGAAGATATTTATCTTTTGTTTGTAGCCTGAATGTTTTGCGTAGATCTGAAATGGCAGCGGGAACTTCTTTACCCACACACACAATCACACAAAAACACCCTGGATGAGGTAAAAACTCATTTTGATATCCAGTGTGACCAGCTACTGTACTTGCAATCAAGTTTTGCTTGATGTCAACTCATTTCGAGCTAACTTATTTATTATTAACAATACTTATTATACATGCCTAGTATGTTTTCATCACAAACAGTAATATAAGACTGATTTTGCAAGCTTTCGAAAACATCTGTTTCCTTTGACACTTGAACGCTTGACAAAGGAAACAAACGATTTATTATTCATACCAAACTTATGAATCTTGTTCCGAGTAATATATATCATAGTATGATATCGTGATTTGCAAATCATTTATTTAAAACATTCATTAAATAATTCCGATAATGTCATATTCAATACGATATGATGAAAGTATACTCTAGCGCCCTGTAGAATCGTTTGCTTTAATCCTTTCGTTGTCCTCTTGAAATGCTAAAACAAATACGCCCCTACCATGCACATATCTATTTACGGGTGAAACGCCCATGTGGGGCCCCCAAAGAGGAGGGCAAATAAAAAGATTGGGCCTTTGGTCTGATGTCAAGGCGCAATTCGATATAGTGTAATACAGTGTTGATGGTGTATAAGGCAATTAAAATAAATGACATAAAATATATGATTTCTTATGAAGAGAATGAGTCAGGGACAGATGGGTATATACGTTTTTCACTAAAACATCGTGGTATACACATACTTAGTATGTAACATGACTGATGGAATTTAAGACACTCCGGTGAAGCGAAATAATCGTTATCCGTTTTTAGTGGTCAATAAAATAATTTGCATATTTAAAATTACGTTTATTATTCATTAGCCACGATTAAAAAATATCACTGCAAGCAGAAACGTTTTACTTTAAACATATTTTATTGTCAAAGTGCGTACAAGGGATTTAACACGAGTTATATTACATCTTAAAAAGCTATCTCCTATCAACATTTAAATTACAAGTGATTACATAGACAGACAATTAAAAATAATAGAAAAATGGTAGAACGTCAAAAACTACATATGTACATACATTTTATATTCTAAATCTTAATGAAAGTTTGCACATGTCTAAATGAATTACAATTATCATCCAAAGCTAGGTTTTCATCACCAAATATTAGTAACTTCAATTTATTTGTATATTTATATTGTTAATTTATTGAAACAGTACTGTACGAGCAGTACTTTACGAATGACCCTCAAAGAAGAAATTAAAGGCATTTTTACAACGGTGACCAGATTTTGAACAGTATGAAACTTGAACTAAGTTTGCACGGAAATTATCATATCTATAGAATGGATTTATGCCTTAGTCTTATATGTAAAATATTCAGTTTTCTGTCGCCACATATGTAGTTACCAGGTTTACCTGTAAGTATATTTGCGATTAAAGCTAATTTAAAATAAGAGAGTGACAATGATTTGACAGTATCATCTAAAGTATTCCAGGTTTTCATAGTAGAAGATGTTGTACAGTATCTTCGTTTTATTACATCTCAAAGACATATATTATTAATCAAATTCACAAAACACTGTAAGTTCAACAACCCAAAAGTATATAAAAACGTTTGTTCATGCAGACAGCCAACCACATTTTGATATTTTACTACAACCTGTGGCGATGTAATCCATTTAAGATTCATTGGTGGTACTTATGTACTAACACAGACAAAGGAGAAATATGCCGAAAAAATCCTATGGCTGAGTTATCACAGTAAATACACATTATATACAAAGCCTATATAGGTACGAACATCCTTAATCATCTGTATATAGCGGGGTAAAATCCTTACCCGAGGCAGCACATAAAGAAAATGCATACTGTCAAGTAAAGTTAGTAATCACTCTTGCAAACTACAGACATAATTAAATTTAGTTGCATACAGCATATATTGTTATTGGTCTTTACAAAAAAGACATAGATTGTATCTTTAAGTTCCCCCTCGAGGGCCTCAATCTCGCCGTGAGTAGGTAAATATCATACCTTTATCACTGGCCTACCGTCGGAAGTAGCGATGTACAGGTGTGTTATGTGTGCATGATACGATCACTGCCTGAGTCAGACGACATTGTTTTAATTACCTAGACACCTACAGGGTTGTTAATATCATTACATACCAGACCAAGCGTACGTAAATATTCAGTTTTAGATATCATTGACAGCCCGAAGATACATATACACGGGTAAGTACTATTATGTTTTATATGCATTATTAGGAATGTCGTCTCTATTGTGTAACAAGATGATGTAGATAAACATCAATGTGAACAAAAAAGGTAGGTCTATACACTCTGTATGTATATGTCAGTCACGTAATATGTGAATGAGGAAGTGTTGATTCATTCTATTTTTAGATTTAACTATATGACTAAGATAATTGGCCACAAACTATGACTATTTAAGCTGGTGTGCTTCTGAGGGAAACACAAATTCTCCAGGTCTCATACATAACCATTCATTCGCCAAAAAAAACGGTATGTATATATTTATAAGAACAATTATTGACGATATCTTATATAATAAAAACAATTACAGCACAAGTGTATATCGGAGTTAATCACATAAAGGCTATCATTTAATTCAACTGAATTTCGCATTAAAACATATTTTGTTTGACTTTCTGAATTAACATAACTTACTAAATTTTATAATAAGTGTAACTTTAAATAGTTGTTTCTAGTGATTATTTTTCATTCGGTGTTTAACAAACATATATTTTGTAAATAAATACATAATTCAAAATAGAAAAAAAAATGTACCTAATAAATTATGATGAAAAAGATCTTCATAGAATAAATAATGAAAAATAAATCACAATTGCAAATCCATTATGATACTTAGATGTGATAAACCTTTGACATAAATTAAACGTTATTTTGTATCCAGGTTATAAGTATTGAAAATTTAAAACTGAACTGCGTCTTCAAAATTGCCAGACATATTTAACGATTGTAAATAATGTTCTACATAAAAAAAGCATAATGAAATGGATGGACAAATGATTGTATTAAGTAAATATTTGTTTGGATAACCACTGATTGAATAATTATGAATTAAGAAATATAGACTCTTAGTTAAATGGTGCTACATTATTTATTCATTTTATTTCATTTCATTAATTATTCACTTTTTTTATTTTTATAAATAAATAAAGCCTTAAATTCCTCATCAAACTTGCCACTTAATGTTTCTAAACATGAAAGAACTGAAATCAAATATCACAAAAATGTAATACCTTTTTATATTATTATATTTCCCGATAGATACTGTTTTGACTCTTTGTTTGAACGTATCGCCGTAATATTCACTATACATAGAAATAAGCGATAAAAACAGTTCTGTAAAGTCACACAAGTTTAATAAATCTTGAATAAGAACTGGCACTCTGTTAAGAATAAGAAACGAGAGGTCAGTATCAGGTATAGTATTGCTTTGACCCTAAACAGACACAATCAAGTCCACAGGACATGGTATAATAAAGGTGAGATTTGCCGCTTATTGCTTTATGTGATCATCAATCTTATTTTATTACCGTATATATCATAACCTCGTAGATAGGCTACAGAGAAAATTGTTCTGTCTAGACCCAATACCTGCCAGACTAACCAGTATAATGTAATTTTTCTCGGTTATTTTGTTTTGTAATGATAGGGTATAGGTTAATATGATCCAATGTTTTTGTTGTTTTAATGCATATTGTTACTTAAAATAGCATCAGGATGTATTTACTTCTCATAATTAGGCATAATTTGAAAACTGGCATTTAAAACAATGAATGCTTATTTTTGACAAGACATGCATTTGTGTTATTACTCTGCAAAAAACACTGCAGACTATTTCTGTGAGTAGTTTATTTTGTCTGCATACTTAACACGAATGAATACATGCGATGATTTATTATTTGATATCAAAGTCCACTAGAGCTTTGAATACTTTTTGTAAATAACTGTATGTTTCACAGGTACGAAAAAAACCTTCCCAATACTTTGACGCCGCTCATGGGTAATATATTATATGAAGTGTAAGGCATTTTTTACAGGACAATAAATTTACTATCGAAATTTGCCAGTTCTATTGACATGATCATTAGGGAAGCATAAATATTTTTGTATGCGAGTTATACCAGTTTGTACTGACAGAGTAGATATAAATCTTTTTTTTTTTTTCTTTTTTTTTCTCAACGTAACGGGACGTTATAGCCCGGATGGTTAATTTGTCAAATCATGTACATGCATATCAGAAACATATTGATTTACTCAGAAAATATAAAAAACATAACAGAAACAAAAGGCTGTGTTGTATCTAATTTCTGCAGTAACTGTCAGGATTTATGACAGAAGAAAAGATAGGGATAGGGATCCAATGGTCCAGTTGCTATTAAGGCATATCTCCCATATATAGGCATATCATAAACATAAATATTGCATAGAACTCGCAAGTGCTTCTAGCTTAATCTGTATGCAACTTACATTCGTAAATACTGGTAAATTTTATCAATATCCGTTCTATGTCTATTTACATTCTAAATTTACTGTGATCAGTGACCTAGAAATAAGTATTCCCTAATACTACGCTATATGAGGGGAAATGCAAGTACAAGAAATACATTAACATTGTCAGGTATTCGAGTTCGAGTTCAAGTTCTTGATAACAGATCACACGACATCATTACCATGCCATCGATTTTGAACGATGCAGCACATAAAGAAAAGCACCAAAACCAATTGGGTTGTCGTTATTTAGAAAACTAGAAAACGTCAAGAGAGACAGAAGTGAAGGTTGGCACCAAATGTGTTATATATAAAATACTCTAAATTGAGACTTAAGACTACGTATATAACCGACTGGGAACAGGTAACAAAACATTATCCATCATCTACTTGCCTGCTAATTAATTGTCTTCAACATTTTGTCATCATCCGTTTTCTTAAGATTTAAAAAAAAAACACTTTGTTTCGTTTTTTATATATGTTAGATCAAACAATAATTGAAATATATCGGTAAAATAGTAAAATAAGCATGAACAACATCAACTTTCAATTATCGACTAAAACCTTGTTTTAAAAGCACCCAATGATATGGACCAGTGCACAGTATATTTGCTACGTGTGAGATAAACGTAACACACACACACACAAGTAATTGCACTTTCAACGTTTTGTGATTGATACAGTATGACAAAAATGAATTATACTACATCATATAAAGCTGTGTCGGCCTTCTGGGACTCATTAGTGATGCTAGGAGACAAAACGTTTGAAATACGAATTCGTCTAAACTACTGTTTAAACAGATAATTCATGTTCCATTGACCAGAGCAAAAACAAAAGACAATGACAGCCAGTAAGGCAATTAATGTACATGAAATTTCCATGTAAAATCAGTGAGACGCCATTTTGTATATTTTTGTTTCAGACACACAGCCTGACAGACGATGTACGCGGCTAGCTGGTCTTTGTTTACCCTCCTTATCTCGACTCTCCTCGGAGTGAAAGGTATGGCATGCTGTTATCTACTTAATGTTTAACGTATAGCTTATAAATCGACCTACGTATATGTGTCCGGAACAGTAAACTAACGTTTATTAACGGGAGTGGTAGACTATATAGATATTATACAAGAGTGACAGTGCGGTTGTTTTCTTTTTATAATGAGTTGATAAACTGTGTGTTTCAAGAAAGGGTCGTCCACAATAAAGGAAGCATCAGCAATTCATCAACATTATTGCGTTGTTTGTTTTTGGTTTGACGTTCTCTCTATATATCTCTAGTATAAAGTAAGACGCTGCCCACAGAAAGTGGGGGCACTCAATGACCAGTTTACCAAAGTCTGATCGAAATGGCTATATATGCTGCAGCAACATTTTCACATTTGTCTTTCTGCATCGACAAACCTAATTTTCAATTACATGCTTACTTAATTTGTATCTTTAGCAATTAGATGTAAAATGCAATCTCACTGAAATATCATAACCCGGACACAGTAGCGTGTCCCTCAATCCGGTCACATTATACTGACAACCGTCTAACCTGTCCTTACTTCGACCACTTTAAAGCTTTACATAAAACTTAGCACCGTCAATACCAATTTTAGGATTTTGGTTTGTCAGGAATTCTATAATTTTCCTCACATAGCTGAACACTCGACACCAATATCAAAAGCGTGGTACTGACAAGTAAGGTATAAGGAAACGAAAGTAAAGGTAACTTCATCTTATTTCCATCTAAGACGAAGCTGGATCATGTTAATTGGGGTCATTTAGATCAACTAAGGAAAACACTGATACTGTGATTGATGAGAATGATATCACAAAAAGCTATTATTGACTAAACATCTGTGATCAAAAGTTAAAGAAATACTATGTAAACTTAATAACTGTAGTTTTCGGCAATCGATATTTCAATATATTGAATACCAGTATATGTTATTCTATTTTATTCAATAACAACCTCTAATTAAAGGAATACATCGACTTTCTCGTCGTCGTTCAAATTCTACTGGCAGTCATACATTATTAACGTCAAGGCCCTGTGTATGACGTCATCTCTATCATGAAGTGATCATTGTCACATTTAATACTACTGATATACTAGTTAATTAATGTCAGTTTTAGTCCACAGTCAGAGGCCCAATTATATTAGTTTCTCTGCAAAGGCATTTTTTTCAAAATTGATCTAAAGATTACAAGAAAACTGACTTAATAAGTTTTCAATTGACGTGTTGTACTTATCGAAAAAACGTGGAAGTTAATCGTTATATTACCAGTTTGACGGAAACTCAATTTAAATCATATCTTTATTCCGTATGACTGAATGAAATGTTTTAGTAGAAAGAAGTAGAAACTTGAGATTTTTTTCGGGGCAGATGACCTTAAATTGACATCAACCCAACTAAAGGGAATTTGCCTAATTATTTCAGTTAAATTTCGGGTCATGAATTTCAGGTCAAACTGATGTTAAGAAAGTTGGCTAAAAACTTTAACCATCAGAATTTATTTCTTGTATACCCTGGTATTTTAAGAGCTGTCGGGTTTTATCTCTCATTGGAAGTAAGATCTATGTTTAAGCTCAAGACCGAAACGATATCGGCGACTTTAGGAGTCGCTGGATATATCCGGTTCAAGGGGAAACGCCAGGCCTTATGTATAAACAGTCATTAAACTCAAGTACATTTTATATCAATATCTATTTGTATTTGCAAAAGAATTCTCAGCCAGCGTCTCATTAAGTAAGCTCTATTCATTTTACGTTAGCAACGATGTGAAAAATCAATCGTAGGTGAGTGATTTATATCGATTTTTTATTTTTAGTTCGTTTGAACTTTTCAGACATAAATTTCTTACGAAAAACTGGTGCCAAGAATGTATTACCTTTTTGTTTTTAAGCCTTACATATTGGTTTTAAAGATCTAGTGTGTTTTTTAAAGTTTGTATATGGACAAATGTTCCTTCTCAAAGTGAGATACTAAACCTGATATAGATAATGCTAACTTGTACATACAGAGACGCGCAAAGCAAGGCGCTAGATGTTGAGCGTTCGCACAGGTGAGGCAGGCAATGGGTTCTGTCCTCAGGCCGGGACATACCAAAGTCCTAAAAAAGGTAGTTTTTATTCCCTGCTTAACTTTCAACATTAAGGGAAATGGTAACAACTGGTTCACCCGTTATCAGTATAATGTGACCGGGCAAAATGCTGGTGCCTTCGGCATGGCATTTCAGTGAGATAGCACTATAAAGTCGGCATCAGATCCGCGTTATCAAAAGGAGGCAATCACACCAACATACCCTGTCTCCTGCATACACATACGCAAGCACGCATACACTTCACACATGGAGGCACGTCATTAAATGACCATAGCTGTTAATAGGACGTTAAACAAAATTAAACCAAACCAAACCAAACAGAGACGCGCACACGACAAAGTGTTTGGCATAGACGTTGTTGTTTTAATTTCTCTTTGTAAGCTTAAGTACGAACTGCAAGGCAATGTTTCGTATATAATCACCAAACTAAAGTGAAATAAATAGGAGGAAACACACTTGTACAAAAGCAAAGCTCAATACAAAAACTGTGTTACATGTACAAATTGAAATGCGGAAACAACTTGTACGAAAGGAGACGTACACACGAAAAAATGTTTGACGTATTTTTTTAATTTTTTTTTGTAAGCTGAAGAACGAACTGCCAGGAAGTGTTTCGCATATAAACACCAAAATAAAGTGAAATGTATTAGAGAAAACACACTTGTACAAACTGTGTAGCAAATGGAAAATATGGAAACAATACAACAAAATGAAAGATAACAGAAGATAAACAAATAAAGGTGTTCCGTATTCGAAATGATCTCAGATTTAAACAAACGAAAGTGTAGGCTACGGATATAGAAAGGAGTTCATGTGATGACGAATGCCACATTCCTAAACGTACATCAGTCGTCCGTGTAATAGCAAAATTGACTCAGTCATACTGTTAGGAATATTTGAAATATATGTATTTCATTTTATTTTTGCTGCACTGTTTTGAAAATTAAGAGAAGAAACAGAAACATATAAACTACAATTATTCCATATTATAATATCGTGGTTCATGTAGTCCCGGACACAATGCTGGATTGTATATAACTATAACACGACTATCCACTCATGAATAGAACAAAAACGTGTAAAGATATCAAGGCTAATTAATGTCCGAGTTGTATGAATGGCTGAGGTTAAAAGGGATGGTTTTTATAAGTTTAGAGTGATTTAACTGCTTAAGTTAGGACGGCTATTTAACTTAACTACATGTTACTTGCAACTATTTCATGATATTTTCTTCTGTATATCGAATCTGATTGTTTTTTTCATTATTTTCAGGGAGCGAGTTTCGCAGAGTTTGTTACCATACAAATTGGTCAAATCATCTGGGGAATTTCTTTGTGCATAGCATCGACCCACACTTGTGTACACACATTATCTATGCATTTGCAAACATAGACATTAAGGAGAAGAAACTTGCCAGAACAGAAGTCGATGACGACAATGGAATGGTGGGTGACGACAGAAGGGGAAATTACTTTGAGTTCACAGGGTTGAAAACACAAAATCCTAAATTGAAAACTATGCTCTCAGTTGGAGGAGAGACTTTATCTGCAGTTTTCCCAAATGTGGTCGCTCCGAAAGTTTTGAGGGTTTTTGCACAAAACTGCAAAATCTTTCTACGTGATAGAAATTTTGACGGTCTTGATATCGACTGGGAATTTCCACAAAGTGCCTCAAGAGATGCGTTTACACTATTATTAAAGGTAATGTATATTTCAAAAAATGTAGAAAATAAAAGGTTTTAATGTATCATTCTACTACTAACTACGTATCGCCAGGTAAGTGAGTTGGTTATATTAAAAGCACTTTTTTTTTTAAATGTCTGACAATAAATTCATTCAATTAAACCTAAAACCAAAATAAAGCGATGTAAACATTCTTCGATATTACAATCATATCATACAGACAGTATGTTTATTTGTTCTTAATTGTTGCAATGGGTTCAATGAAATATATATAAAATCAATCGTGGAGACATTGTCACTTACCCTTTTGTTTGTTGGCATTTGTCCAGGTTATGAGGGAGGTTTTTGATGATGAAACCCTTAATGAAGGACAGTCCCGTCTAATACTGAGTATAGCTACGGCGCCCGGGAAGGACAACATTGACACCTCGTACAACATGACAGAAATATCAAAGTAAGCCATCTACAGTTTTCTTTTTTACTATGGGGTTAATTTTTTTTTTTGGGGGGGGGGTAATGCCTTGCTACACAAAGTATCTGTTTTTGGCCTTAGTATTAGGTGTTCGACCAAGTAGAGTAGGCGATGGGTTTCATCCCAAGGCCGGGACATCCTAAAGTCCTTCAAAATGGTAGTTGTTATTCCCTACTTATCGTTCAGCATATAGGGTTATTGTAGCAACTATAGTTTACCCGTTTTTAGTATTATATGACCAGGTGAAATACTGAGCTAACTGCATTTGGCCCGGTATTTCAGTATGGTCGGCATTAAATCCGTGCTATCACAAGGAGGCGAAAACAACAACATACCCTGCACGTACACATATTTAGGCAAATGCTATAAATACCTTAGCTTCACAGTACGTTAAATAAAATAAAAACCTGAACAATCCCTTTCGCTGTGTCTGATACCATTGGATTGGTTTACCGATATCTGTCCATATTTTCAGTATCCTTATATAAGATTCTAGACAGATGTTTTCCTGTTAGTAACTTAATGGCCTATCAACACAATGAAGTGGATCAAACAACATAAAATGTGTAAATCTATACCTAATAAGAGTCTTTTATAGGTATGTATGTTTGATATGGAAATTCGACTCGAGGTTGCAGAATGTTGTCCAGTACCGAGACATTGCCGCGGCTGACACCAAATTCTGCTTCTGAGAGTAGATTTTCCATATCCCTATATCCCATATATCTTTCGGTAAAAGTCAACATGGATAATGAAAATGAAACACTAAAGTATTTGTCTTCAATATAATGTATACACAAACAAAGGTCATATTTGGAAAAGGAGGAAAAGAAGTACAGTATAGCAACGGTATTTATCAAGCTAGCGAAAAAAACTCTTATGTAATGTTATGTTATTTCTGTCATAGACAGCTAGATTGTCACAATCAGTCAAACGACGTTTTGACGGGCTTTCGAATATGACGTCATGAAAAACTCCGTCATCTGATTGCAACGTCAAAATAGTAAAGGTGACGGAGTGCATCCCAGTGAAATCTACGTATTACACATGAGTTTCTCGGATAAGACATGTCTATCATAAATATGCAAAGAAGGGGGAAGAGAATACTAACTGAAGTGAATGCAGCAGACGAATTTTGATTTGTCACGTGTCCCCCATTGCAGACGTCCCATCGGTTCTGAGGGACACCTTGACAGCTAACATCGAGCATTGGATGCAGTAGTCTATTCCTATGTCCTATGAGGCACGGTGGTCTAGTGGCAGGACGCCGGGCTCGTAACCGAAGGGTTGCGGGTTCGAGTCACGGCACGGCACTGTGTTGTATCTTTGAGCAAGATA
>JAUMHH010190661.1:0-14158 GCA_032359455.1 Chlamys rubida
AAAGTTATAAAATATCATGAAATAAGTAAATGTTTACAGTATATATTCAAGTTTTGTCATTACATGTTTAATCTCATTAAATCTTTGAGAGAAATACATTTCCATCAGAAGACCTAGACCGCATTCATTTCTCTCGATCCAAACGGTTGAACTGGTTGGACCAGAGTTGTTCGTTAATGAAATAAGGTCCGACCTAGTAATCTGATGCTGCTTTCAGGCGAGCCTTGACAAAGCCTTGCAAGGCCTGCATAAACATTTGCAGGTACGCCAGTATTTATATTCGAAAATGTTACATTTAGAAACAGACAAACTGATTGTTTCACATAAACGAACAGGCCCCAGCATTGTTTTTACTTTGAAAGTTTGCAAATGAGTGTATTTTTAACTTTTTTTTAATTGTTACATATAATTAGTATACAGAAGCCATGACTGGTGTTTTAAGATATATAATGAGATTTAATTCTATTAAAATCAGTTTTCACTTGTGATCTTAATAGGAGAAATCCGACATTAAATAATTGTGAGAGTTGAAAAAGAGTGCAATGCAATAGATCCTCAAAAATAAAATAAAAAAGAACAGCTTTGATTGTAAAAGCTTAACGAAATTCCTTCGTCTACTCTTATAAATTAACGAAATTCCTTAGTCTACTCTTATAAATTATATAAATTCCTTAGTCTACTCTTATAAATTATAGAAATTCCTTAGTCTACTCTTAAAAATTATAGAAATTCCTTAGTCTACTCTTATAAATTATAGAAATTCCTTAGTCTACTCTTATAAATTATAGAAATAAATATCTAAAAACCAATATTCCGTCCACTCTTATTTAATTAACATTTCAGGCCAGTATGGTACTCGGATTTTCTTTACTGATCCATCAAAAACTCGATCCATCCAGTTTGTGTAGCCGTTCAGAAGATCCTCCGACGGTACGTCTTCCTTGAAGCGTTTTTCTTCTGAATCTGATTCCTCATCCGTATCAAAAAATCCAATAGAGCTTGGAATGTTATCAGTATGTTGTCGGACCCATCTCCGAACTCGCTTCGGATGGTAAATGTAGAAATAATTTCTGAAACCATTAATGGCCAGAACTGTTCCCAAACAACTCTTGATTTTGATGCCAGACAGGTCTTGTTTGAAGTCGACACATTCCTCGAGTAGGTGTCTGTACCATCCCAGATAGAGATCAAGGTCTACGAAACCAAATGTGAGGGCGCTGTACCTACAATGGGTAGAATAATAGGATTAAAGGGAGATAACCATACCTAATCAGTGATAAACCCATGCTCAGGGTTAAGTCCACCCCATTTATATCATATAATATTACATTATTGAATTATATTTATACTTACAGATGAAGGTAAAACAAACTGGTACATAACATTTATATGCATTAATAAGTGTAATATTTAAAGTCTTTATTGTTTCTAAAACTTCTCGAATGAAACCTTTAAATACAATTTGTGCCCAAAACTATTATATTGCTGCATTTATGGAAGTTTTAATCAAGCCCATTGCTTACAAAATGTTGCAGGATCTGGCGTCATTCTTGTCTAATCCAACGTAAAATATTTGCTTACCTAACAACTTCAATTAACACATATGTTTGGTATTGCCTAAATTACATACCTACAATGATTTTTTTTACATTTATGTATTATAATTTCTGCAAGACATCGCTTATCATTACCACATATGAATGTTTGATTTGATACCTAAAAACAATGAACAACAATGTGGACGAAATCACATCAATGACGGAATAATGGTGTCCCCGTACCATAGAATAAAATGGTGATAAATGTTCGGAACCAATTCTAATGTCACTTCATCAATTTTATCAGTGAAAAACAAGCAATAAGTTCCAGCCAGAAGGAGTTCTGATCACTACTGGGGTAATACAACATCTTGTATATATTATCACAGTGTGAAATACAGGAACTTGTATCACATGGCCTAAAAACTTGTATCACTATACAGTAAAATCTTGTTGTACTGTCCAGAGAAATTTGGCATTATAAAGGGGCCTGGCCATAAATTGAGGAAAACATATACCGTGGTAAGGGAATTCTTAAAAGAAAAGGTGAAAAGAGACCTTGAAATATGTCCGTGGTAAACGAAGTGGCAAATGAAAAGAGTTGTATTATATAGATATTGTACTGTATTAAAATTCACAAAGTAACTATGTAATAAACACAATAACTGTGGTGACCCTCTAAGTTACATATGAGATTTCCCCATCAAATGTTCATGTATTGTATGGTTGCTAATATTCACTGGGTTTTCATTTCTTGTATTTTGCAAATGCTTTAAAATTTGTCAAATTAAAAACCATCGTGAATATTTTGAGATCATCGGGTAGTTTGATGCTTGTAGTAACAAGCACTCGGAACTCTTTGCGAGGTGATCTAAAATAGAATTACAGAAATTGTGTTTCATGAAATTAAAACCCCTGCAGAATAAGTTCTGGACACCAAATCGCAAAATTTTAACCCCGCTAAATTTAACAACTAGTATACAGTTTCAGACACCACACAGCTTTCCATACCTTGTATAAGTCGGGTAAACTATTTCCCCAAACCGATGGAGCAGCTTTTCTTTCGATTCTTTATCCACCAAAAGGGCAAAGGTCAAGCCTGTCTCCACATTCGCAACCAAGTCATTGTATGACTTATAGTTGATCTCATATATGTTGACTTTTTTGTTGTCTACAGAACTGAAAAACGGGAAGACATGTCAAAGTCAGTATATATGTTTTACGTAACATGATAATACATACTCAATATTCCATAACATTGTGAAGGTGGTAAGCCAGGCAATGGTAGATTGGTGTTAAACATTTTTCAGGTCAAAATATAAAATCATTCAAAGGATATATATCAAACCGTCAAATATCGAAATGTTTGCCTGTGTTGGTACCCAGCAGTGATAGTTTTTGCTCAATGAACAGACTTTAGGACTAGGTTTATTACATATCTACTTTGTTTTGATTGGTGTTAATCAATCATCAAAAAATCATGTGAAGAAATCAGTGATAAATTTATGTCAAATACCGATACAACTACATGGCGGATTCTGAAACCAGTCATTACAGACAGTTGGTCAGATGGTCAGATTTAATGTAGATAATCATGAGGCCAAAACAAATATTGTGTTTCCTGTTTCTGCTTAAAAAAAATTAGGGTCAGTAGGTAGGCAATAGATTTTTTTGAAAATATTTTAACTATGCTTATATAGAACAGAAGTTCTGACTTTAACAGTGCATATCACTAAATGCCAATTAAAACTTTAAGGTAGACACAAAAATCTAGGGTCAGTAGGGAAACCAGAAACACACATATTTTTGTGTTTGGCCTTATGTACATGTAGAATTAATGTCATCAAGATAGACAGATACATACACAGTAAAGAAGGTGAAGGTCGATATATTCATGCACATGATGCCAAGGTTATTAGGTACACACAAAGGAAAAGGTCAAGGTCATTATTACATACGGCAAAGGTCAATATCAATTGATACAATTGCAGGAAGAGGTCAAGTTTACTAGATAAATGTATCAGGTCAAGGTTAATACAAAACACAACAGGAGGTAAAGGTCAATACATGCATACAAAGGTCAAGGTCAACATAATATATTCAGAGGGGTCAAAGTCCATAGATACATATACATGTACACAGAAAAAGGTCATGTCAATAGCTTTATAGACGTATACACAAAAAGAGGTCAAGGTCAATAGATCACAAACAGAGGTGGTCAAGGTCAATATGTACATACACAGAAGGTCAAGGTAAAAAACTACAAACCCAGGAGTAGGTCAAGGTCAAACATCACATACAAGGTCAAGTTAAGTGAACAGATACATACGTTGAAGGAGGTCGCGCCTTCACTTTCTTTGGTTCCTTTTCCTTGACCTGCTGGTGTTCTATATCGGCCATCTTGTTCATGAAGTATCCCATACAGAACATGAGGAACAGAGACAACAGCACCGTACTTACAGTGAAACCATCATACCTGAAACACATTTCAATAGTTACTACCAAACCATCATACCTGAAACACATTTCAATAGCTACTACATGTATTCATGTTTATAAGATAACAAGTTTTATGTGCCATGTACAAACATGAAAAAGGTAGATTTTGGGAAATCTTATATCTTGAAATTCAAAATGAGTAATATTTTGACATTCCCTAACCACAGTCAAACTTTCATAATTTGAACTTCTAAGATTAATTTCTCAAAGTGTCAAATTATGGCTAAATGCAGGATTTTTTCTTTATATAACATTACTGATATTCCATTTATGAGTCGAACATTTATGAGTCAAATTTCTCATCGTTTCAAACTTTAATCAAGGTCTGATCGTTGGAAAAATATCGAAAATTACAGGTAATAAATCAAAGTAGAACAATTACTTGTACAAGAACATTGAAATGTCCCAGGGTCATTTTAAAACCTGAACATGCACACTATATGATTTATATTTACACGAAACATATTTTCATATACAGGATCAAATTTTCTCAATGGTCACGCAAACTTTAAATTTTGACTGTATTTGATAATCATAACATATCTAAATCACAATTTACAATTTAGTAACAGAATTAATCAGAACCACACAGGTTGATGACCTTAACCAGAACCACACAGGTTGATGACCTGTTCCATTTATTTTTGATGATGTAGCTCATACCAAACAACAGTAAACAATATGATCATTAAGAGAATCCCCCTTTATCTCTGGAGCACTGGACTTAAAGAAAAGTGCATACAGAGCTGTACGTAATTGATTTGGTTAGGTTTATATGGTTTAGCGTCATATTAACAGCTAATTAAGAATTCCACCTGGGTGAATTATGCTGACACGGAGTATATATACCAGTCTGTGCACTTACCCCAAAAAACTAACAATATGAGCAGAGAATAATCTTACGAAGATGCTAACAGGAGTTTATGCCATGCATTTGGGATGTCCATTTAATTTAAATCCAAATTTGTAACAGAAACGTAACCAGTATAGAAATTTCCCCCAAAAAACAACCTTAAGGATCCCCGTACCACTGCCAAAATCTGTAACAACCCTTAAGGATCCCCGTACCACTGCCAAAAACAGTAACTATGCATTGATTGGAAACTGCTTTTTTCTGGCATGACTATACTGTTGATAAATCATTAATGAAATGAAAACAATACCCTGCGGGACTTTTATGAGAAATAGTAAAGATGAAATACACACAAAATAACTAACAACAGTGCTCTGAGTGTAAAAACTCAGCAGGGCTAGATCAAGATTTTTTTAACATTTGACTTCAAATTGGTATACCATCACTCTAACCCAATGAACTACCTGGTCATTGGAAACATTGAGGTCCAACTGTGCTACAGTTATATCAAAACGGAACTTAAATGGAGGTTACTGTATATAGGAAAAAAACACAGTGAAGTGAGACATGGATCCTTAAGAACACAACTTTTACTCTTGATGTGCTAAAAATAGATCTTGACTTATTTTGATACCTGACACGACTCGTAGCATGAGATAAAGCAGGCAGGACATCACTTACCATGTTACATAGGAAAAAGCTCTTTCAGCCCAGTCCAGAAGTCTATACAGAATCCTCACCACCAGACCCTGTTAAATTGAAACACAACACATGTTAAATTGAAGATGAGATAAAAATAACTTAATCAAAACACTGACATCTATTGTTTGATGTCTGCCTATTTTCAACAAAGTTCACTAGAAAAAAAGTGCTATTGTAGATATTTAATGATATCAATTTATTGTATATATATGTTGGTAACCATATTTAAGTATCATATTTATCCAGCAATAAGCCCATGCTTGGTAATAAACCCACCAATATATATTGCTGTTTGAAAGAAATGCCAACAATAGCTTTTTCTTTGTCCTGTAATAAGCCCACCCCTACTTTCAGTCAGAGATTATGTGTTGGCCCCCTGGGCTGATTGCAGGATAAATACGGTAAGTCTTGCTCTCTCTAAATAACTCTGAATCTTGAAGAATATACCATAAATATAAGATTAACTATTATATATTTCAATCTGAAGTTTCTGCATTGTCCTAACAATTGACATTGTAAGTACAGTAGATATTACGGTAAACACACATCACATTACTAGCCTCATTGTTTTTATACTTACCAAAGCGTGTTCATTATGAAACTCTGGTAGAAGAATCTTATAAGCGAGAGATTGATCAGAGTTAAGGAGAAGTTTGACTTTCTCCTCAAGGTACTCCTCACACTCCTGTAGGCGGTTAGGGTTGGCACTCCAACCTGTTTTCAGCCAATCATAGCTCAGGTGGTGAATGTCCATCCTCCAAATAAAGACAACCTATAACAGGTAATGCAATGATTGGCAGGTCAGAATACTAAGCTAAAATGTGTGGGCTACAGCTATATAATCTGTACCTCATAGTTCTTTACTAAAGCCTTAACTCATTCACCCCTGAAGACACATTTGAACTCTTCCAATTCAAAGGTTGGAATAGTTCATTATGAAATTTCAGGGGTGAATGAGTAAAGATGTGTATGTGCAAGTAAATTATAAGGGAGTGTTACCTAAATTGATAGATTTCTATTCAAAGAGATCACTATAGTTCGTCCATATTTCCAAAGTTTGAGTAAAGTCCAATTTTATGTATGTATACAATGTAAATATACATATACATGTGTGTATTTCCTTTATGGATTTTATTATTATTATTAAATGCTTAACGGCCCATCAACAAAGGATAGGTCATTTGGGCCAACAAATGGTCGACAAAAACAAACGCAAAATAAAACATCAAACAACCTTAAAGGTACGAGACAAACGTCAATTTGAATATTGAAAGTGGCTATATATGGTGACTCATATTTTATTAAAAAGACCAATGCAAAATGGCCAGGAGGAATTATTAGCTATAAAAAATTAAAATATTGTAGCATGTAGATTGTGGTGGATGTGATTTATTTGATCCCAGGTTAGAGATAATGCTGTCCTTAAGTTAATAAAACCACATATAAACCAAAATCCACATGCTATAATTACATAATATCAGAACAAGGCAATATTACACAAGGTCTTCTCTGTATTGGACACTTGTTTTAGTTATACCTTAGCAGCATTGTTTTCGACAACAGATTTGCTTCCTTTTGTTAGGCTCTTCACAAAGTCCTTCTGAGTTTCTTCGTATACATAGGTGAACCTGACACGCTCCTGCTGTATTAACGGGGAACGTCGGATGTACTGGCGGAACGATTCTCGATATACCTCGTGATCATTGGCCTTCTTTGTAAATAGAACAATGCACAATCTGAAGAAAAAGACAACAGGGAAATATATTTTATTGTAATATTGAACTACAGGGATCTGTATGAATTCATTAAGTAACTAAAGTGAAAATAGAACATTTGTTATACATGTTGTATGTGGGTGTCAAACTATTTCCCCTTCTCCGTATAGCATAAGATGAACACTAAACAGCTCCCTGACAGCTGCCTGAGGTTGCCCAGAATCTGTCTGGGCTGACTGCAGGATATCCTCGAACACATGGTAGCCCGGTGGACTGCCTCAAATTAATTATTTTCTGCATTTAATTTCACCAACATATTGATAATATTTTTGTTGAAATTTCATGCTAAAAATGCACAAAAATGCAGTAATTTGCATGACAGCATCTGGTCCTTCAAAGTAATCCAGGGCTTTGGTTCAATGCTTCCAATTGGTCTATGCCCATCTTGGCAGGACTACCACGATTAACCAGGGCTAATTTTAAAATGTTTTCTCAGTAGTTCTACAAGCATGTGTACTAACATTTGTAGCTATTGATGATTTCATACAGTATTAACTTTATATTTATGTGAAAAGACGCAAAAGACCCGGTTGAATTTGTCATTTTAAAATTGTTACTGGTAGCTAGGTCAGTTCACCCTTTACATTCCAAATCCTGAAAACAGCACTGCCACAAATGTATATTGAAATTTCTTATCAAATGAAGTTTTCTATTTATAATATATAGTATTAAAACTACAATGAATGTAGTTTACTGACTTTTTACGACGTGCTGATCGCTCAACAGGGCAAAGCTCGTCAAATCTTTCTTGAGATGACAATCTAGGTAGCAGCAGGAATTTGTTACTTTCGATGACTTCATTAAGCGTACTTCGTGACAACTGGTGCATCTGTTGAAAACAAATTATATTTCAGTTAATACAGCAGACCAGTACCACACCTATGGTAACAGGATAATGACTTCAAAGTACACAAAAAGGGAAGCTTTCTGCCTACAGGTAATCTCACTCTACAGACCAGGGCATCTTCAAAATCAGACAGTTCAGGTCTTGATGCACATACCTTCTCTACATCCTTGGAATTTGAATTTTTTTCATGCAAAATGAAGACAGATGGTAGTTAGCTTTCTGATTTGTTTCAGGTAAAAACAACATCTGACCAATCGCTAGGCTGATAGCTGTCCTTTGAAGATTACAGAGGAGCAACATCCAACTTTAAAGCCGGTTAATTTTACTTTTACGCTGCCGCACAATCGTTTCGATGTACATTAAAGTATCAAACAGTCTAACTGTATCAACCACTAGGTGGCACATACATAGACTTCGATTTTGTCATGATATATTTCAGGGGTGCAGAGAATGAAAGTAAGTGTAACTACTGGAATTTAGAGGATGAAAATATAACCTAGAAGTGTCATTACAATCGCTATATGCTGACATGGCTGGATATAGACAGAGTGAGCTCTGCTAATTATCAGGAACATCCAGAGTGAGTTTTGAAGCTTATTGGTGTTCCTATCAACCACTTACGCTAATCGTAGCCACTGGCGATGAAGATTCCTCATTGAACATAAGCAGAGTTTCTCTGTATTTATTGACTCCATTTTTCTTCATGATTTTGGCGACATCTGGCGAACTTGTGTGTATGTATGCAAATTTTACAAAATTTTTGTAATACATGGCTGTGGCAAGAAATCGGATTGCTGGTTCCTCCTTCTGTCCGAGGATAATGGCTCGGACTTGGTTGTCCGTCCATCCATCCAGATAAGTGTTGTAGGTGTCATCTGTCAACTTCTGTGGATAAAAAAAAAAAAAAATGCTGATTTATGGAGCTCAGAGTGTTTAATGGAACATTAAGGTTATTCAGATTCTATATGTTTGACCTAGTATGGTGAATGTGTATATAAACCTATACACAGACGCTGATTGTGATTCATTTAATATGCAGAAATTTCTTTTCAATTTCAATGATCTTATTTTAAATCTAGTATAACATTAGTTATGGACGGTGATAGGTCACTTGTCTAGTAAAATCTAAAAATTACTAAAAAAAAATGTAAAACATAACATAATATGCCTTCACTTCTACTTTGATGGAAATGGACCTAAAAGAAAATTTACATCGATGAAAAAAGAGCTTCAGTTTATGCAAAGACCAAAAAAGGTCAGTAAACTGGAAACTGAATTATACTGACTCCATTTAAGTTGAAAAAAAGTTATCAAAATTGTGGAACTCTTTCTCTTCAGTTATAAATGATGTTAACCTTAACACTGTA
The DNA here is from genome assembly GCA_032359455.1 of Chlamys rubida. Taxonomy (NCBI): domain Eukaryota; kingdom Metazoa; phylum Mollusca; class Bivalvia; order Pectinida; family Pectinidae; genus Chlamys; species Chlamys rubida. The sequence continues at coordinate 9,582 of JAUMHH010190661.1, forward strand.
GACCATAATGGACTCATTCATATCAGTGTGTGGTAGAGTCTACTTTAAGTTACATAGGGGTGAAAGGGTTAAGGAATCACATTTTGTCACAAAAAGTTGAAAAATCCTGACAGTGTTTACCCTTTGTATAAGTTTTGAGGGGAACATCTTCCTGATGAAGTCTCTGAACTGCTGAGGCCCAACACTTCCTGTGAAGAAGGACGCTCTTCCGTTGACGATTCCTAAAATGGCAGGTACGTGATGGACTCGGAGTTCCGAGGCCAAACCGACAGCATGTCCAGCATGGAAGGTTCCTACACCGAAACCTATGTAAGTAGTGAAAAGAGAAAGTCATACTGTAACTTAACCTGTGTATTAAGTAGAAAACACCACACTCAGTGATTAAGTGAAACGTGTATATACCGTACCCTCTTCACCAAATTCCATAATTTTGAAAGACATATGTCAATATACTTAAAAACAATTCATATGCACTGCACCAGAACTTTAAAAAGGGTGATGAAAACTAAAAAGATGTGACTAACTGGACATCAAGATTATACAGGTGTCATGCTTTCTATACTTCAATGCCGATATCAATTTAAAATGTTTACAGTAAATTAGGTTAATTTTGATTAATTTCACTAAGGATGTTTATTTTGTTTCCAGAACAATGAGATTGATATTACACTGAGAGTTTTCAAATTATAGTATTCAAGAATTTTTTGTTTTGTTTTTTAGTGATTTATAATTTGGAAACAAAAATGAAAGCAATATGAAAATTGTACATGTTAACCACCTACCAACAAGGTCAAGCTCTTTGATGAATTTTTCGATGTGGTGATCAATTCTTGAACACTCAAAACAGAAATCTGCATATGCATAGAGGAAGTAGGGTCTATTGTAGCTCTCGGGGAGGATCTTTGTCTCATACATTCTGTAACAGAAATGGTAAAGTACTATTACTTGTTAGGCAAGAATAATGATATAAATTCATGCAAGTATTGATGTATTATATTAGTTACCTAATACTTACCGCTAATTACTTTAAATTTTTTTCTCTCTTACAATTTTCAAAGATCATGCAAACCGCAAATTATAAAATTACTTAATTTTCAAGTTAATTTTCCACCAATACATGTACATTTGGCAACAAAAGTATACACTAGACCAAATTCTTCATCAGTGATGAATAAAAACTATGCTTTGTTATATGCTGCCATCATCATTTGTCCAGTAAAAGTTTTTGTAAATTATAAAAAAGTAACAAAAGTAACATGGTTTTAATTTGGTGACATACATACAGAAATTTATCAAGGAGTTGCAAAAAAAAAGACTTTGGTAAGTGTTTTAAGTAAGAAAGGTTGCAAATGGAGTGACAAGAAATTTTGTTGAAGTTTTCTGATTCAGTACTACATTTACGGTATAGTATATATATATACACGTTAATTTGTCATGAATATGGTTACCTTTCAGATGTATATATATACATGTAAAAAGAGTAGTCAATCGCAACAAGCTTGGGATAAGTTAGTACCTGAAGTATCCCACTATAGGGGCGAAACCGGTCGACGGAAATAAATAAAAGAAAACCAACTTATCCTGAGCTTGTTGCATTTGACTACTCTTCGTATTTTGGTCCTATTCCTCAATCTCTCTGCATCAGATACCAGGTGGTATTCAGCCAAGGGATATCACGAACCAACCAGACTTCAATTAAAGTAACGGTGTTGGCTCTTCCCTTGGATCTATATATACATGTAATTGACAACATGTTATATACCCTACCTGTGTGTGACAGTATATTTATCGATGATCGATTCCCCTCCTCCAAAATGGAATCCAGAACTTCTGAAAAAATTTCCAAATCCTTCGAAAGGACCACCTGCACCTTGGTGGAAGCCTTGCTGTCTTTGAGGTTCTCGCGCAGTGGTGTACCCAAATCTGTCATACTGTCGTCTCTTCTCCTCGTCACTCAACGTCTTTAAAAACAAGTTAATCTAATGCAATTGAAGTCCAATGTGATGTGCTAATATGTAAGTAGTAACATCTAAATATATGTCCGGAAACCATCAACCAAAGAGAAACCAGCCTAGTACAGATACCAACATGGACTGGACACTATAATTATGTACAACCATATAACAAATACAGTGATAATTCGTAAATGTTCATTTTGTTGGAAATGTATTAAATTGTTATGAAAATGAAAACCAATCAGAAATGAGTCATTAAATACTGTGACCTTGTTAAAATGCACAAATTTGATCCAGTCAAATTATAATTGTTCATTCCACCCCCATATAACTTTAGTAAACTCTACCATTTATTGATCTGGGTAGGTCCATTATGGTCTACAGTCATGAAAGGGTTAAAGATTTACCTTCACCACTCTTATTTCTGATGATACTTCAACAAAATGTGCATTAAATTGAAGCTTCTGAAGCCAATTCATTTTGAAAAAAAAATGTCAAATGATGATTTATCTTTATTACTATCTTTATTATAAAATTATTGCCTTTCAATGGAATTTTATTGTTACTTATTTTTGATTCATACAAAAAATTGCAGTAGTACATGGACAATGAATTTAATCAAACTAATTCACTTTCATTTTTAGGCTATAGAATCTGCATCATGTAGTGTGTAACAGATATACTGGGACACTGAATTAAAGTTAGCTGTAGTTGCTAATGGTCTAAGGGAGATAACTCACCATTATATATAATGATATTTATCCAAAAATAATATAAAGCATCATTGTTTATTAAATTAGATTGTTGGCTGAATAAAAATGTAGTCATGATGTGCTTGTGTGTGAATCCCCTATCATCTAATATACTACTACATCCGTCATATTTGATCACTGAGGCAGTACAGTGTTTATGGACTGGTGCAAAAGCTACATTTCAGACTATACCTCATATGCTTCATTTATTTTAGTGAAAACATCGGCTGCATTGGGTTCCTTGTTTTTATCCGGATGCCTGCAAGAAAAGAAAATACAATCAGTGAAAACTTTCAAATGAAAATCCGTGGTGTGCAATTGCACCACTGACTTATCTAGTAATTTTTGTGCTAGGTGTATTGAAAAACTGCAATACGTGTATTCACTATCAGCCTTGAAGGATTTTCAAAATTTAGGTTATAGTACCCTCTGTATATGAATTGTACCCCAAACTCACTCTTCTTGGAAATTAGATTTGACATTGAATTATATACTGAGCATGAGTCATTCAGCCAGATCTCCTGAGTGAGTCTAGGCCTGCTTTGACCAGGGTAAAGGTAAAATCTTACCAGCTTTGCATGCTTTTTTTAACAATCAGTCAGTCTTGTTGACTTTGTGCTTAGGCCAAAAAATACTTGTGTTTCTGCTTTCGTCCTCAGAAAAAAAAAAGGGTAGGTTGGTAGGCATTTTTTTCATTATGGAAAATATTTTTACTATTCTTATATATAGAACAGGACTTCTGACTTTAACAGTAGTGCATATCACTAAATGCCAATAAAAAAATTTGGGTAGGCATACAAATCTAGGGTAGGTAGGGTTAGTGGAAAAGCAAGTTTCTTTTATTTGGCCTTATTAAACGGAAATACAGGGGCCTGTTCGTTTATGCGGAACAACCGTTTTTTTCCGTTTGTAAATGTAACTAATTTCAGGTATAAATCCTGGCGGACCTGCAATTGTTTATGCAGGCCTTACAAGGCTTTGTCAAGGCTCGCCTGAAAGCAGCATTAGATTACTAGGTCCGACCTTATTTAATAAACGAACAACTGTGGTCTGACCGGTTAAACGAAAAACGGACATTTGAAGCACTTTCTTACTGTTTTCTCAATAATAGCCCCCTACATGCAGGGTTTTTGCCAGCTATTTTGGGAAAGGGTCCCTGAGCAGGAATTTAGAAGATATCATCGACATTTGGCAAGCATCATCAGTGATCAGTGATCCCCTACAGGGTTGGGAAAATATCAAAAGTTTGGAAAAAATAAAATCTACAGTGAGCAAAAAATGTCCTCTGTTTCTTTCAGTAAAATGTTTAGCAATATATAAATATAATAAGACGCCGACTGGGTTGATCAGACCCAGCCAGGGACTGGTCGGCTCTCGCTGCTGCTGGTTGGAATTGCAGCTTGCTGCCATGTTGCTGCTGCAGCCTCCTGCATCGTCCATCACGTCTTGCCATGTTCTGTGTTGTGGCACCATGTGACTGAGTACCGTTGTTGGTGTCCACCCCACGGCTCTTCTCTCTTCCTCCATATCCAGTTGGATACCATCTCTGCCTGTCTGCTCACAGCACCCACAAGCTTCTGCGCTCTGTCCCTAGCATCCCCAGCAACCTCAACATCCTCCATAGAGATTGGCCATGATAACTCCTGCAACCAACCTCTACTGGCAGGCACCATACCTTCCAACCTCATTGTTGGCAGTCCTCTACAAGTTGCTGGTAGTTCGTCCTCTTCCGCTCATGTGCCTCCTCTATCCTCTCCTCCCATGGAACGGTCAGTTCTACTGTCACGACCTGCTTGGAGTTCCAGGCACACAACACAATGCCTGGGCAGAGTGGTGTAGCAGCCACCTCTGCTGGTAAGCCCATCCTCTG
>JAUMHH010190672.1:0-14157 GCA_032359455.1 Chlamys rubida
ACATATACACTATTTTTACAGTATGTATTGAGGAGAGGACTCTATTAAGTTGTAATAACTTGTTGTCCGATCCATTTATATTTGTACAAAAAAAATATGTTTAAACTGTAAATAATGTTATTTAGCCAGCCCATCCTATTCATGTCTTCTGTCAGCGTGACTAGTGTTATGTTTCCTGTCAGAAAAAAAAAGTAGGGAAGGCACTGCCTCGATAACTGTAACTTAAGATTCGTCACACGTAAGTCTAAACATTTGATGACGTCATAAATAAGCAGGTATGAATATGTCCAGGAGGTCCTGAATGACAGCACAAGCCGAGTCCACCATAGGGACAATCCTCAGAAAGGTACGTAACTCCCAATGCATGAAAGAGCAGCAGTCTTCATAGCGATACAACTGCCCCAGCAGAAAGTTGGATGCATACTAAGTTTGATGGTGGGTGGTGGATATAATTTCTGTAATATAATGTACTATTAAAGTCTCAACTTAACCTTTGTCCCATCAGGACGCTACCTACAGTTGTATGACTTTCGGAACGATTACCATTAGTCTGGTATTATTCAGACACTGTAGTAACATTAGTCTATATCACGTGTAAGGAACCTATATATTAATATGACGGAGAGGGGAACCGTCTGTCTCACTGATGACAGAGTCCCAAACCTCATCATTTCTCCACTAAACTAGATCAGCGAAAACACATTGGCAAGACACTGATTAATTGGACGGATATTATGTTTTATCCCAGGATCATTATTACCGCCTAGCGTAGAATTACACGTCATTGCGCACGTAATTTACGGCTCTCTGGCGAAGGAGCCGTGAAACTGTCTGGTCACGTGATGTGTCATATCTCGCTCACCAAACCGACTTAAATGTATTTAACTGACATATACAGATAACCCAAAGTCTACGGGGATCGCCCGGACCATTGACGCTCAAGTCCAGCATTGTCATGTTACTCCATTGACTGTGTTACAAATGACAGCAGCGCGTCATACCGTCTATTCACACAACCGTGACATCATTGAAGACATTCGGATAATCAAACATCGAGTTGCACCACTGACCTTGACATAAGCAGTATTGGGAATGTCACAACGTCCAGTTTCATCAGTGACCTTGACATTGGCGACATTGGGACTATCACTACATTCAGTCCACCTCTGACCTTGACATTGACAACAGCGTGTCACACACCGTCCAGTCACACAAGTAGTCGAGGCGGTCACATGGTCAGATGACGACAAAGTGAGGTGTGAATTAAACCCTGTTGAATGACGAGCAGGAGATGACATCCGATTATAGCTATTAACGGTGATACAATGCTAAGGCCAATACAACTGTCCATTACGTCGTTCAGGAAGAGCCGTCTCTAGCGACCTACAAAATGTGTTTCATTAGTGTCGAAATCACCATTAAACCAACCAGAGGACCTGATGGAAATATATTGCAAACATCGATTGGGTGTTATTGCTCCCCACGAGAATAAGAAACTTAAAGAATAGTGAGATCCCGGGATTTTTTGGGTTTCAACTCAAATTTGCTAAAAATGTCACGACAATCACTTCAGCAAGTCTGTCTTTGCACACGAAACGAGAAACAATAGAAAGGGTTCCTCATCACGTTCGTCACATCAACTAGTTACGATGCCGGACAGTTATATCCTAATCGTTATTTACGATTGTGTCCCTTGCTCTCTTGAGAATTAAAGACGCGTATGTTGACTGGATTCATCTTATTAGTCAGTTTAATGTTATACCTCTGAAACCTATTTTTCTACCATTTGTGTAGGTATCAAGTAACAGTCAAGGTCACGCACACGTACCATTCGTAAATAAAAAGACAAGTATTAGATGTATATTTAGGTACGGATCTCGTCACAGAACGAAAATATAGTTTTCATCTTTCAACGTTTATAAACTTAACATGGATCCCTGAAACCGTTCATTCCTACCATAGCAAAAATCAGGTTGATATTTTACATCAGTTTAACTTACTACGTTATCAATGCTGTGTGCAATGTACGTACGGCCTCCTCGAAGCATTCTGATATATGGAGAGTTGTCTAGACCTCACTATTTACAAGCTTTTTCTTCTGCTACTTTGGGTCAACAAGGCACTAACATAAGCTTTCTGATTGGTCGAATCAACGCCAGTATAATTTCGTGTACAGATGGGGTAAACGAAAGCAAGAGCTGCGCGTCACTGGCGCTGCCACACAAAACTATAATATTCTAGATCAACTTGTACGATCTGCTATCGCAGTGGCTGTGAATGTATACGACGGGACCTTGATTAAGTCCTATCCCAGTAACGAGTAAAAACATCACGGGAAAGATCAGGTATAGGTATATACATTGTACGTAAATACGTGTGACATCTTAATCAAGTACCAGCTACAAATACGTTGTACAATTCTACTCTGCGCGCGCACAAATATGTCATTATAAAAAATGTGTAAAACCACAATTGTTCTAAACAAACCTTGTTTAACTCTTGATAGCCAGCGAAATTCGACCTTCCATCTCTGCTAATGTGTACAAGGAAGTCTTTCTCCTCTTTTTACGTCAAGGTAAGGATATATGTGATCCCACAAAAACTCAAATTGGAATTTCCCGAAAGGGCGGTCAGCTTAATCTTGCTAAACGTGTTGATACTCATGAAAAAAATGAGGACCTCCCTTGACAGCAAGGTAGTGTTCACCTATAATCTCTAGGGACCCGTGTTGAGTCACCTGGGGTATCATTTTAAGATCCATGGGGTGTTGTGTTGAGGCCCCTGGGGTGTAGTGTTGAGGCCCTGGGGTGTAGTGGTAAGAGTGACCGTAAGACCCATGGGGTGTTGTGTTGAGGCCCCTGGGGTGTAGTGTTGAGGCCCCTGGGGTGTAGTGTTGAGGCCCCTGGGGTGTAGTGTTGATGTCCCTGAGGTACGGTGTTGAGGCCCTGGGGTGTAGTGGTAAGGCCCATGGGGTGTTGTGTTGAGGCCCCTCGGGTGTAGTGTTGATGCCCCTGGGGTGTTGTGTTGAGCTCCCTGTGGTGTAGTGTTGATGCACCTGGGGCGTTGTGTTGAGGTCCATGGGGTGTAGTGGTAAGGCCCCTAAGGTATAATGTTGAGGCCCCTGTATATAGCGTTGAGGCTCCTGTGTAGAGTGTTGAGGCCCCTGTATATAGCGTTGAGGCCCCTGTGTAGAGTGTTGAGGCCCCTGTATATAGCGTTGAGGCCCCTGTGTAGAGTGTTGAGGCCCCTGTATAGAGTGTTGAGGCCCCTGTGTAGAGTGTTGAGGCCCCTGTGTAGAGCGTTGAGGCCCCTGTGTAGAGCGTTGAGGCCCCTGTGTAGAGCGTTGAGGCCCCTGTGTATAGTGTTGAGGCCCCTGAGGTTTAGTGTACATCATCACATACACCATAGGCTTTTGCGCATTACACGAAATAACTCGGATAAAGAACAAAATCTAATGGAATTCCATAGACATCTGGAATGATAAGTATAACAACCAAGACCACCGCCACGTTTACGATACCTGCATTTACCAAAGTTTAATAGCCTGCTATTGGCAGCATGATGACGTCATACCTGTATTACCTAAGTTTACCTGTGACCGCACGTGATCATGTCGGAAGCAATAACTGATACGTGTATGCCAGATGGAGAGCTTATATACGTCTAGATCTGGCATCAGCTGTGATTTGAATGCTCGCTTTAGACATGTTATCTTTCTGATTGAGCTCCCTAACAGACTAGCATACATGGGATTTTATCTATAAGTGCTAGAACGGTTCCAAGCTTCATCGCATCAGTTAAGAGGCACAAACAGATATGCGAATTATTTCGGTTATTTTTTGTTTGACATGACCATTTTGGAGCCTATATTATCTGATCGCTTAACTTACTGCTCCGGTGGATTTGTAACAGCTAAGGTATATGAGGGGGACATACTGCCTTACTAGCAGGATCCGGGGACCCGCTCACAAGGTCAGCAACGTTAACGTCGCGCGTGGTCAGTAGTTGGATGGGTAACCGCCCGCAAGTTACATTTGGTGGCAGCGTAGTGACCCCCGCATGTGATCCGCCTTTATGCCCTGTCGATGCAATATGTTATTGAACCCATCTCTACAGTTGTATGTGTAAAAGGAGAGAAACATAAAATAATATTCTACGTGGTACGCTGATGACGCAGTGTGTACACAATAGTTTTGTGATCACGTAGTTTGTACACAATAGCTTTGTGATCACGTAGTTTGTATACAATAGTTTTGTAAAGACGTAGTTTGTATACAATAGTTTTGTGATCACGTAGTTTGTATACGATAGTTTTGTGATCACGTAGTTTGAATACAATAGTTTTGTGATCACGTAGTTTGTATACGATACTTTTATGATCACGTAATTTGTATACTATAGTTTTGTGATCACGTAGTTTGTATACAATAGTTTTGTGATCATGTAGTTTGTATACAATAGTTTTGTGATCACGTAGTTTGTATACAATAGTTTTGTGATCACGTAGTTTGTATACGATAGTTTTGTGATCACGTAGTTTGTATACTATAGTTTTGTGATCACGTAGTTTGTATACTATAGTTTTGTGATCACGTAGTTTGTACACAATAGTTTTGTGATCACGTAGTTTGTATACAATAGTTTTGTGATCACGTAGTTTGTATACTATAGTTTTGTAAAGACGTAATTTGTATACAATAGTTTTGTGATCACGTAGTTTGTATACTATAGTTTTGTGATCACGTAACGTACAATGTAGTTTTCACACAATAGCTTTGTAAAGACGTAGTTTTCACACAATAGTTTTGTAAAGACGTAATTTGTATACAATAGTTTTGTGCAGACGTAATTTGTATACGATAGTTTTGTGAAGACGTAATTTGCATACAATAGTTTTGTGAAGACGTAATTTGCATACAATAGTTTTGTGATCACGTAGTTTGAATACGATAGTTTTGTGATCACGTAATTTGCATACAATAGTTTTGTGATCACGTAATTTGTATACAATACTTTTGTGATCACGTAGTTTGAATATAATAGTTTTGTGATCACGTAGTTTGTATACAATACTTTTGTGATCACGTAGTTTGTATAAGATAGTTTTGTGATCACGTAGTTTGTATAAGATAGTTTTGTGATCACGTAGTTTGTATACAATAGTTTTGTGATCACGTAGTTTGTATACTATAGTTTTGAGATGGCGTAGTTATGAGATGACGTTCATGTTAATTTCATATAAAAGTTTGGTTTAGTAATTCAAAGTTTTAACCTGATTGTTTGGATGTAGTTTAGGTAATGTTTACTAGTTTCATTACGTTGACGTGAAATACGTTTCCTACTAAAACACGCGTCATTTCGATGTTTTGGTCTTTTTCTCGGTCAATTGTAATACATGTAGTTAATTGCATGTTCATAAGATTAAAGAAAGACTCGCGGGAACACCTCCGATATGGCCCGTGCTATTTTAGATGTGCTCCTCGGGAAACTTTGTATCTTAAAGTCGACGCCATCCCCAAAAGAGGATGTTCTCGAATGAATTTAAATCGCGTGAATTTATACAAATATTTACAGACACCTTCAGCACGCGCACATTGTTTGCCGTATACTCCAAGAAATCGTAAATAGCACAAGCTTATCTCGATTTCACTAGATTACCCAGCAGGACACAAGAACGCATAACATAACCCATGATAGAGTCTGACGTCAACTGCAGAAAATTTGTGACAACGCAGGTAACATCAGGACAACACATGAGAATATAGCTTCAAAATCACGTAATTGCAACATCGTCATTAACCACGTATATCAAATAAACATCACTTGTTGATAACGTCAGTTTTGGTTCGAGTACTGATGGGTTACATACTGTAGTATATTTCTCTATATCTGTCCCCCGTCTATCTGTTTGCTTCTATGTCCTGTGATCACTCTGTTTCCGGTATTTTTATACTGGTAACATACTAATTATCGGAATTACAACTCTTAAGGAAATTGTCTTAGTTAAATATGTATCTGTTCTCTAGGGAACATGTCATATCAATCCTGTTCAGGTGATACATAATGCTAGGAATTACATATAGTAGACACACCTGTTTGTTGTTTTTGTTAATATAGACGCTTCAACTACGTAGAATTCTTAGTACGATAAGAAGCGTACTGTTTTTCTCACACAAAATAAAGGAAAGTAAAAGGACCAAAAAAAAAAAAATCCTATCTTAGAACGGTTTTATGCTTGAAACATCGGCAGCAGCTATAAACTTGATTTATTTCACAACAAAATGAAATATGATATACAGTATTAATTTATTATATAAGTCCCTCTTGTTTGCCCGGTTGGAAGCGCGCAATGGTTAGTAATATGGGAGGATACCGGAGCACCCGCAGAAAACCCACAAAGGCGGGCAGGAGACCCAATACTTTTTCACGTACCAAACTTGAATGTTTAAACGTGAAACATGTGTCAATGTAAAAAAAACCTGTATGTTACGCGGACATGGTCTGTACAGCGGGGGCTATCGGTATATGAACATTGGCTTTAGAGACGAGGAGACGGTGGCTACTGTAACGATGTCGATGAATTGAAGAAGATATAAAATGTCACTCACCTTGTTCAAACATGAAGTGTCCGCCGCTGATGTAACAAACCGACCAGGGATATAACTCCGCACCAGAGGAGTAGCACACACTGGAGCAGTGCTAGCCTGCTCTCAATCATCCCCGGGACACGTAAGCGCTAGTCGTGTGAAATAGTCGGTACCCGCCTCCCGGATATCCGCCAGTCACCCCAAGCCTGTACCCGCGGATTTTGCAGTCCGCTGTCAGCTGGTTGGTTACAAGGGAAACGTAACGTCTGAGTGACAGGGCCTCGCATATCGTTTCTGATTTGTGAGATGGGTTCCACATGGGACACGGCTTTACAATCTGTTATACTTGGGACTTTGAAATCTAAAGGGGCTTACATGAGACGGCAACACAAAAAACCTTTCATATATATTCAGGTCTAAAACGTTGGTTTAAAAAAACAGCTGGTTTTCATGAGTACCCTGGTCAGTGGCGGAAGTATCAATCTGATACCTAATTTATTGATAAGAATCCAATGTCCGGCTTGCATTTCCGGAAAAGACGACTAATTGATTTACTGTGATTGTGATCGGTGGACGCTATTTGAGATACAGCGTTGAGTGATTATCCTGTATGTTAGCTACAAGGGTAGTATAATTGTAGTTAGAAGCACTGAGGAAATTGGTAAACCCTTTCCACGTCCCCAACAGGTGGTGAAAGACGCAACATATTATGACTTATCCATGTAACCAGAAGGGTTGAAGGGGCAGCAGAATGATGTCTTCCTGGCATCCCGAGGCCAACAGGGGATGGTGGGGGCAGAACACTGATCTCAAAAAGTGGTTCAGCGGCAACAAATAAGTATCTTGTCGTGTCCCTGAGAAGTGGTAGAAGGGCAACAAATCAATGTCTGGTCTGCTTGGACTAGTACCCTGACTTCTCTCTGCATCCCCACGTCAACAAGACGTGAAGAGGGCAGCAGGATTCTTGGTGTCACCAACGAGTGGTGAAAAGGGCTGCACATTGAATTCTGTCATTCCTTAGCGCGTATGATAGATAGAACAAATAGAAAAGTGTGTAGGAAATGTCTGTCTTACTTTGTACATCACATTTCCCGTGCATGTCATAACAATTGGATACCAATGACGTGACGTCACGAAATCGGGAATATTCCGATGTCGCGATACGGAAATTGGGTTCTGAGATAATTCGTAGTCACAAGGTTTTACCTGGTTTAACTTAGTTTTGTTTTACAGAGTTTAAATCATCTTACAAGGAACAACTTTATGTTTTGCTAAATAAAAGTGATCTTCAAGGTTCATTTGTCAGTCTTCATTTATTAGACAACACTAAACATGATGCTGTTGTGTCCGAAATGTCGCTAGTTTGTTATAAAGACTAGTATATGTATAAATAGGCATAGAGAAATATTATCACTGCTAGAAATGTCTTACTTGGACTTTCAGCATGTGCCGAGACGGATCTGTAAACTAACTGCCTATTTATCGCGATAGAGAACTGACCGTGGTCAGTTACTGGCCGAGTGTAAGCTCCGAGTGAATAGCTATTGACGGTTAATCACATTGCATGTTCCCCTATCGTAGCGATAGAACACTATCAAGTTATGGAGATTTATTTGATGGCCCATCTCCCGTAAATATCATTTACTTATAGCTATTATGCATCTAAATGCTGTGATATTATCGACCGGTATCGATCTACAAAAGACGGCATTACCACGGTGATATAATACACGTGTCCAACGCGATGGGGCGTCAGTGACTTCAATACTGCACAAAAGGCTGCGTGTGACGGTCTTGGTCCGGAATTTATAGTCCGGACTCTAAGTCCGGAATTTATAGTCCGGAAATTAGTACCCGCCTCTATTCTGCATATTAGTTTTGTTTACAAAGTTCCTATGTCTACCATGTGGAAGCGTCGCAGTCACGCTGCTATTGTGTTGGCGAAATGCGGGCCTCCCTAAGGAGTAAGTGTTTATAATAACTGTATGATTTATTGCATAATGTATCTTTGATGCTAGTTTATGTTATATGCATATGTTCATTCTTTACGATTGGTAAATCCGGTGGTTTTGTTGGGCTTGGGTGAGTCCCGCCATATTTCAATAGGTGTCGTCTGCTCGACACAATAACGTAGTCAAATAGTATATTTTATTATTTTGTACTTCATTATAGGTTTAGGTACCAACTGTATTAATATCAATAATAGTAATGATAATATCGTGCAACTAACCAAAATTTCGTCTGATATGTGACGTTTTGTGTTTTGAAGGATCTGGTTAGCACAGGGTCTTGTCTAATTTATTATCCTGTGGTATGGAGCAATTATAATTTTACTCTGTATGTAATTTTGATGGCATAATGTTCATATAAAAGAAGCCTAAACTAATAGATAAGGTTATATGGTTGAGTTGTACTAGTAAAATGGCTATTGTTTAGCTCGAACATTTTTGTCAGTTTGAGATAATTACCATTGTTTGACCTAGTTAATTTTCAGTAATCTTATGAGTGTTTTATCTGTTTTGCTTTGTAGTTTTTCACCCTCTCACGAGGTATGTGAAGTAAACTCCTCTACGAGATGGAAACAATAAAGGGAGTCTTCGTCGACTTTTCTCGTCCTTTATCTATTAAACATCACATAAGTGTAATGCTAGTGTTATTATAATATTTGACCTAATTATACATATACCACGATAGTATTGTAGTGATTATAGTGTTTAATTATTTGAATGTAATAATTACTGCTGTATAATTAAAAACTTCATCTTTGAATGTAGGTTGATATAGTTTTGTCCTGTGGACAAGGTTTTAGAAGCCTTTAACGAAGGTACCTTCTTTCCCCCATATTCATAGTTGATGTATTAAGGACATTTAGACGAACTGGTTGATAAACAATACATAGGTCTATTCGGGTTATATTGTTACCATCCATCAACACGACACGGGTCAAGAAGTCGATAAAAAGAACAACAACAGAAGGAAAGCAGATACAAAAAAAATCATTAAGACGTCATGAAACCATAGAAAACTTAAATAGTTTTTGAGCAAAGTCCCAGATCCTGCTGTCCCATACTGACTTCAAACGTCTACATTTCCAGCTAGAAACAACTGCGAAAGATCAGGTAACGTTGTGAAAGTTTCGTCGTAATATCTTACTGGTAATACAAAGCTTAGATCTAATCTGAAAGTGAAAGTTGAAGTGAAATAGAACCAGGATATCGTAATTGCATATATTTTACTTTACATTCGTCATATTCTAGAAAATATCATAGATGTATCGCAATAACGTAATCCGCATTTTTTTTATAACACAACAAGAGGGATATGGTCATACATGTTTCTTTAAACCTGAAACAAAGAAACTGAGAACAGTGGAAAGTTTAGAGGAGATATAGTAACACTTCTAATTTTAGAGTATCTAACAAAAACACTTAGAAACGCAGTAAAAACGACGTGAACCTTGCTTCATACAATCATCACAAAATGTGAAATTCTTACATAGAAAGTCAAAGTTTAAATTTTTATTATATTTTTGGATCAGATATGACATATTTTATTTCCTTTATATTCTTGAACACAAATTATTTAGCGTATTGATAGTGTGGCGTTAAATGCTGACATGTGACGGCCACATACTTCGATGTAGACTGTTGTCAAGGTTACGAACCATCTTTGTAGTCCAAGTTATTTTGGATGGACATTTCAGTTTGGTAACAAACTGAATGAGACTTGAGGCTTACGTATGGCACCAGTAAACAGTATGATAAAGTCTGCAATGGTCATTCATACAGAAATAGAAAACTGCCTCCGACAATCTTTACAGGTCACGTGACAAGCCACCGACCTCTGTTATCGGTTTCCATAATGGCCTCTCCTACGAGGTTACAAGACAAACACTACATGTAATGAATTATTCTTATTTAGTTTTCTGGATTTTTATAATAAAGAGTGATCAAATCGTGTTCTCATTATTTAGTTTACAAAACAAAATGAGTAAATCATTTACTGGTCACTAGCAAAGAGTCTATGCAATGTGTAGTGCTTGTTAACATTAATTTTTAAAACACTAGAAGGTGTGTTTTGCAAGCTAACAAGAAACTCACCCAAACGTTGTAAAGCCAAAATGCTAGACAAAGGCATTAAAGTACACAAGATTCACTTCATGTGACGCCTGTGATAGTTTATGAAAGTACAGAAAACTATTGACAATTATGGTTTACATTTCTAACTAGAGATGACTTGAGATCAGCCTGGTGACCTGACAAGAACATAATCAGATTATTGTCCTAACATTATACTCACGATCTCTTGTCTTCTTGATTATCTTGAAAGCATTCATATGTTATTGTCACAACATGTGATACATAGCTGATATCTAATGGAAATCCCATCCGTGTTGAATAGCATGAACTATTTCATCCATACGGAGAAGCGACAGTGAAAGTGAAATTGAAACAACAAATCATATAAAACGTTATTTTTTCTCAAGGACTGAATGGGACTTGAGGATTACGTGTGACACCAGTAAACAGTATGATAAAGTCTCCAATGGTCATTAATACAGAACTAGAAAACTACGCTGAAACTCTTTACAGGTCACGTGACAAGCCACCGAACACAGCTATCGGTTTGCATAATGGCCTCCCCTACGAGATTACAAGACAAACACTACATGTAATATTTCAGTATGTATACATGTAGTTAGTAGCGCTGGGGACTATACAAAACGTGTAATTAATTATTCTTATTTAGTTTTTCTGGATTTTTATATTGAAAGAGTGATTGAATCGTGTTCTCATCATTTAATTAATATAGCAAAATGAGTAAATCATTCATTGGTCACTATCAAAAAGTCTATAAACATGCAATTTGTAGTTGTTAAAATTCATTTATAAAATAATAGAAGGTGTATTTTGCAAGCTAGCAAGAAACTCATCCAAACGTTGGAAAACCAAAATGCTAGACAATATTTATTAAAAAACACAAGATTCTCTACATGTGACGCCTGTGATAGTTTACGAAAGTACAGAAAACTATTGACAAGGTGTACATTTCTAACTAGAGATGACTTTAGACCAGCCTAGTGATCGGACAAGAACATATTGTCCTCACATTATACTCACGATATCTTGTCTTCTTGATTATCTTAAAAGCACTCTAATGGAAATCCCATTCGTGTTGAATTCCGTGAACTATTTCATCCATACGGAAAAGCGAAAGTGAAAGTGAAAACAAATCATATAAAACATAATTTTTCTCAATGAATTGTACTTTCTTTTTTAGGCTAGACAATATTAGAAAGATTTTCAAAAATTGAATTTTCCTCCAGTTTCATTTTTTCATTTAGGTTTTTCTTAGCAAGAAAAAATGTCTACGTGAAATTGGATATGTTGGTGGTTTTTATGCTATCTTGATAATTTATATCATGGTTCCCACGCCCATTCTCAAATCCATTTCTATCATATTCAACACGATAGAGGCTACATAAAATTGTAAGAAATTCTCATTATACGTATGTTGTGGGGACAAAGGGACAAAACACACTATCTGAAAATTCTATATATAACTGTAATGCATATACATCTGATGAACAATACAGAATACGCTTGTTTTGAAAGGAACTGGAAACTACTTTTTCGAGGAAAACATCGGAGAGACAATACAATAAATCGGCCATTACAGACCATGCTAACACACACAACCACACCATTGACTGGAACAACTCGAAAGTGCTTGAACGGGAGGACATCTGGAAAGTCAGGATAATAAAAGAATCCGACTGGGTTAGGAGAAAATGCGATTCGATGAACAGAGACAAAGGGGGCCATCATAAGCTGAGTCATCTGTATGACCCCAGTTTAGTATCCAATAAGTGGCGGAATGGGTAAATATGTTTCCCGTCCCCCTGACTGCCTGAAGTATTGGAGTGCAATTGGGCGAAATGTTTCTATGATTTTTGACAGCTGACTTTACTTAATTCGGCCCGATGAGGCTTAGTGAGTTGTTTTCAGCGGTTTAGAGTCGAGACACCGGTCATTGACACTCTTTGCTTGACATAGGAAACAAACGTTTTCGAAAGCTCGCAAAATAAGTTTTCAATTCCTGTTTGTGTTCAAAACAAACTTCATTATTCATACCAAACTAAAGTATCTTATTCCGAAAACCTGATGAATAATGTTTCTGATGTCCCGTATTGGTGGTTTGGATGAAAACCCCTGATACAACCTTTCGACATAGAGGTGATCATATTCTCATGAAAACGACAGAAAGCTTATTATGAATTATGAAAGACTGTATTGTGACTTCTAAAAGGTTTGGGAAATCCTCGAACTCAAACGGGTGTACTTGAATACTCCAAATTATCAAATAGTCCGTACTATATACTGTATATCAGCCCTGTGTAATACGGTTAAATTCACATGACTCATATCAGACCGGCAGTCAGAAAATGCATATCACGACTTTCGGAATTCTTCAAGTTCGGAACACCTCCAGAGTTATATCAGTTATAAGGAAACATTATAACTGAATGTTATAAACGGGAACTGTGTAAAACTAGCTTGGCGCACGCACAGTTTCGTATTTTTCTACAACAAGTATCAATAACACCAATATAAAATATTATCAATAAGTTTAGTTGATATATTTAAATGACAATTTATGTATGTCGGAACAAAATCAACATAAATATTTTTAGCGCTGATCGGTTTTGTTTACAGGGCAAGGGAGGCTACTAGTGCCGATAAATAATTCCGTCTAGCCGGAGTTGTCTTTCCTAATTTAACATCACGCATGCTTGGATGCAGTTCATCTCGTCTGCTGATGTTGTTCCCACGTGTGGCCAGGTCTGCGTTGAATTGACAAAAAGGTTATCTGACAAGGTAATTTGACATTTGAAATATTCACGTGCCTTGAAGATGTGAATACTTCGTGTGAATTGTTTTTAACGGGAGATTCGGACAAATTCTACGCAGTCGTCACGATTCGTGTGATTATCGCTATCCCCCCCTCCCAGTCAGATGTCTACATTAGTTATTGGAAGCTCCCACGTCCGGCGCTTGGAAGCATTCGTTAACAACCGGGATATGACTGACTTTCAGATCTCGGGCGGCCCCGTTGTGTTGTTTTTGGGTATCAGTGGTGGCCGTGTTGAACAACAACAACATTTATTTAGATTTAGGCACGCCATAGCAGAACACCGCCCGGCTCATTTGATAGTACACGTTGGGGGTAACGATATGGATTCGGCGGGAAAAGGCGAGGAAATCATATTGCGATTGCTCGCATTTTTATCTATGTGTTGTAACAATTATGAGATACAACGCGTGACAGTTTTACAGCTGGTTCCACGTAATGTCACCAGAAGCATCCCACCCTCTGACTACAATGAAAAGGTGAAATTGGCCAACCAGTGCCTGAAAGAGCAAATCAAAGACTTGCCATTATTCCGCTATTGGAATTTGCGAGGGATGAAGAATGGAGATGTACGGGACCCTCAGGGCGTCCATTTTTCCGAACGTGGACAATGGAAGTATTTCCAAAATTTAAGAGTGGCCATGTTAAATTTCATCAA
>JAUMHH010190683.1:0-14155 GCA_032359455.1 Chlamys rubida
CCCAAATTTAGTCGCCTCTTACGATCATGCAATTGGGGGCAGCAGGTACAATTCTTACGCCCTACCTGCAGGGGATTGTTAGTGTGTAGTGTACAGTGTAAGCTTGTTCTATGAGTAATTGACACGGAAGGTTTAGAAGCATTTCATCATTGATCATTTATAACCATTTATCTGACCAGACAAACTTCAGAATCTTTAGCAACTGGTTTGATTATCTAGTGCAATATAGTATTGTTGAAAAGTGTATGATACAATTTATAAAAAGAGTATTATTGTAACATTTTCCACGTTCAGTTTGGACAGCGTAGTTGTGCACGTAATTCTTTCCGAAACAGGAAACAGCGTATGTACGTATAAGAACAGCGATACGTTCCTTTACAACCACACAGGTAAAAGAAAAGTTCGAACACGAAGTCACTCCGAGGTGACGGGAACCTCTACTACGGTCTCCAGTTTTTACTTTTACACCCCTGCGTTAACTAGTCGCCGATCTCTTGATCAATTTACCATGTAATGGCCCTCAATGACCTTATTACGTCGCTGGGCCTTTAAACCACAAACAAACTGTTGTAGACACTACATTCAATTACACTTATTAAACAGATCCTATTTTACTGTTTGATACACCGTATGATTTTTGTACTAAACGATTTCGATGCTTTTTAAGTGAGGTTTTATACAGACAGATGGGGTGATAGTGTCAGATGTTATTTACATTTCTACACACACAATCTGGCAGTATCGACATATACGTTCCTCACGATCACCTTGTTACCTTTACTCATTTATCATATTAACCGGGTCATACAAATACCGACCTGTACAAAAACAGGCAACATGATATTCCTCTGAGGTAATCAACATATTACTTTCAGTAATTTAAAGGTAACCTTACTTTTCTAACTTACATGTATATCAAAACATTGTGAGCACTTCACGTGATACGAAATCTTGACGTTTGTGTGAATCATGCACGTCAGCCAATATCGCTATACTGTTGTGTAGAAATGCTGGAGTTGTATCAGAACCATTGGCAACGCAATAATTTCCACGTTTACAGTACCCACTGCGGTACCGTTATTAAAGTTGGTGACGAATCGTCCACTCTGTCAATCGTTTTTATATAAAATGGATCGGAGTAATCTTTTTGAAAAGAAACAAGAAGAAAAACAAACAGTTCTCTGTCAAAAAGTGGGAATCTATATGTGACACGTAAAAATATTTTTAAAAAAAATTGAAAATAAGTTCTGGTGGCATATTTGTTCACTTTAACAACCGCGAAAACGACAATGTAGTAATATTAAAAAGACTCCAGTAACTGGCGGGACAGCATATTGCATTGTATACATGCCATCCTTATTCCTACATCCTCATTGGTTGAATCGTTTTCACGTGATAGTTTGGTTTGGTTTAGTATTGTTTAACGTCCTATCAACACCTATGGTCATTTAAGAACGGCCGCCCTTGTGTGCAAGATGCATGCGTGTAGTGTATGCGTGTGTGTTTTGGGAGGCTGCGATATGTTCGTGTTTGTCTTCTTGTAATAGCGCGGAACTGATGCCGACTTTATAGTGCTACCTCACTGAAACATACCGCCGAAGACACCCAGCAGGATACTCCACCCGTACGGCCGGTGATTTGTGATATTGACTCGGTAATACTAGCTATTTTAAGAAACGTCCAGTCAGTATTCACTTTATAACATTACTTCCTCTGTAACAGTGCACTCTGCCAAATGAGGCACTTTTATCTTACATTACTTCCTCTGTAACATCACAGTGCTCTCTGCCAAATGAGGCACTTTTATCTTACATTACTTCCTCTGTAACATCACAGTGCTCTCTGCCAAATGAAGCACTATTATCTTACATTACGTCTTCTGTAACACCACAGTGCTCTCTGCCAAATGAAGCACTATTATCTTACATTATATATGTCTTCTGTAACATCACTGTGCTCTCTGCCAAATGAAGCACTATTATCTTCATGATTAGCTTACGCACCGGGTTGACTAATGATAAAATATACAAATAATACTTTTACATCAAGTTTCAATTTTTTTTTATTTCCAATAAGAGTAAAACATTGTTTATCAGTTCCTTAAATGCACAGTTTTTTTCAATGTATGTACCTGTTTCTAGTTGATAAGTTCGTTCGGAATTATAGCATAAGGTCTTGCATACTAAGATTTACTTTAAAAAGTTAGAGGAGTGTCGACAAGCGTCCGGTGGACGGAAGCTAGTGATGTCACCAACATTCGCCGCCTGATAAAACAGCGCCACGCCTTGACTACATGTATAACAGAGTGTTATTAATTTACCCGCGAATTCTGAATAGCTTTAAACCTTTAGGTGTGGTCGACAATGTGTTGAAAATTTGAATTATTTGGTATTTACGGAGTTTTTAATCGCATTAGACGCTGAATACATACTTTAGGGCATTTTTTTGTATCAGAAATCACACGTTCTTTACGATATGAATATCACTGTATGGTATTGAAATTTAATGAAATTTTATCAATTTTAAAAACTCGAAAATTTACTCCACAATCGATAGTTGTGCGTTACAAGATATTTAAACGGTGACATGTGTTTGGGGCCTCGATTTGTTTGATTTATGGGGGAATATTGGCAGGTAAACTATTAAAATATTGTACATGCAATTTTTATAAACCTAGGATTTATAACAAACGTTTACTATTATACCGGCTCTTTACTGTTGTGTAACAACCCGTTATAAACCAAGTAATAGCCATCTCACTCCTGATGAACGTAATGAAAATCAATATAGATGTTGTCTGCCACAGGTGAAAGAGTCAACAAAATATTTATTTATTGGATTAACTTCATAATCCCTACAGTATTGTCATTATACACACCTACTTAATTCTAAGCCATTGTATTAGGCATTGAACAGATTTCAGTAAACATTCACAGCCATTATGAAAGTCAAATGGAACGTGATCTATTTATTTTGAAGCATTCGCGCTTTATTTTCTATTGTTACCTTTTAGTTGGCATTCATATTGATTATGAATGCTAACTGAAAACTATTAAATACACAATATATCTACCATTTAAAAACATAAAATCTCATAAACATCCTAATTCAGCTTTTAATTTAAATAACTGAAAGTATTGTGTAGCCAGTTTGATGAATTTAAGAACCATCTTAAAGGAAGTATCAGTACTAGCCAACATTACATTGATGACGTCATAATAATTTTAATGGAAACACATGGGTAATAACACTCATAACTAATATGAATTTTATCTAAACGTTAATTAAGGTAACATAGTGGCTGTGCTAGAGATGTAGCTGTATTGCCCGCGAATGCCATTAATTTCAGGGGTATATATGAAGGTTCCTTCCGTTCAAGGGTTTCATCCACGGGTTTAATAGAAAGCTATCTCAATGGCATCTAAAAGTAAGTTTCCTTAACGGGGTCTAATACAATGGAGAAAGTATCCTTTACGGGGTCTAATACAATGCAGAAAGTATCCTTTACGGGGTCTAATACAATGCAGAAAGTATTCTTTACGGGGTCTAATACAATACAGAAAGTATCCTTTACGGGGTCTAATACAATGCAGAAAGTATTCTTTACGGGGTCTAATACAATGCAGAAAGTATCCTTTACGGGTCTAAAAGAAGGTTCGTTGCATTAATTCAAAATACTTCATTTAGCTTTCATTAAGATTATAAATATTTGTGTGACATGCAGTGGGTGTGTTTATATTGATTTGACTGTAAAATAATACCTTTTTATTTCGCGTCATACATTATACATAACCCACCCCCACACCAATGAGTCAGCCATCCTGTAGTTCTAGCAGCCAATTAAAACCGTCGTACCAACTATCTATTTATCTATTTTTATCAAACATACCATTAATCTTTACATCGAGATAAAAAAATATTAAAAATAATCTTTTAATGTGAATGCAGACCTTTTGAATGAATTTAAGATAAACTATATAATCCAAATATAGAACATGTAATTTTTACACAGTTTTAATGTGGATATAAGTAAATATTTTTGAAACAAAATATATCCTTTTTGGACTGAAATGTCCATTTTCTATTTGTAATGAACTCAATTTATTGTGGCTGTATCATAGATATACAACTATGAATAGTGTAACGATTGAAAAAAAAATCATTCACTGGGCTATGTGAGGAAAAAGATCGCCTTGTAATTTTTGTAATTATGACCTGTACGACTAGCCTAGAATCTATCAAAACGCCTTAGGAGGAATGGAGCTACACGTATCCCTGGTTATACCACTTACTTTCACTGACAACTGACACGCCGTGAATAAACGTTCAATTTGTCCATTACCCTCAGGTATTTTACTTAACTTTAAAAATGTTAGGTGTAGTCTGCTAGTCACTGCAATTTTAATAGTTTATTATTAACGGGTAATTTATCGCATGAAAAGCATAATTTTTAATACTTTATTGGTCGATATGGCCGAGTGGTTATCAATGCGGTCTTAGAGAGCCGAGGTTCATTAATTGGTTCATAATCTATACACCTTATTCACGATTTAATTGGAAATTTAACTAAAAGTTCTTTTGGAAATCATAAAAATATTAAGTGGTTTATTTTTGCGTTGGATCTTAACCGTTTGGCCCCCACAGTACCGACGAAACCTAGAAGGCCTCCAATAACAAAGATGCCGTATACAGTGTCTGGGCTTTTGCTTTCAAGAGAGGTTGCACTATGATAATAGATGCCGTTGAAAGCACGTTCACACTGCAAATCCGAAACTTGATATGTCTCCATAACACACGAGGCACACACACAACTGGAGATATTGGCCAGGTGGCTTATGACCAGTAATAAGCGCCTAATCAGGCATCTTCTGCAAAATTATCAAATTGCAGAAAAAAGCCTTAGGGTTGATTATTCTACCTAGATAGGGCGTTATATTAATTTCGTATACAAATTATTACTTATATTTATGCATATTATATATATTCTGATGTATGGTGAAGTATTAGTAGGAAAAGTGTGAATGTGTCGTACGTGGAATTCGGACTGACAGAGGATTTATGTCTAGCGTTTAATATTGTACCGGTCCTCAAATATTGTGTAATTACCTTTGCACAACCATGTTATAGTCATTTTACTCCAAATGTCGTACGAGAACATATATTGACTTCGGCAGGTGTAAGATTCAACAAAATGTTTATTTATTGGTTAAATATTTAATAATGATTGTCAAATGAATAGCTATTTATTTACACTGGAATTCCTTCAGAGGATCTAAGGGAGGTTTACTTCAGAGTGTTAAATAGAAGATTTACATAAGGGGCCTAATGGGAGGCGTCTCTAAGGAGGCCTAATTGAAGGTGCAGTGGGTCTTATGTTAGTCTATGGAAGGATATACCTCCTGCGGGGATCAAAACAACAGTTTACTGTCCTCTAGGGGTTTTATGGTTTAAGGTTTGTATTCAGAGGTTTTCAAGGAGTGATTTTAAGATACCTTCTGGAACGGTTCTTTCAGGAATCTACTTGATTGGTTTTGTCAATGAGTCGACTGCAATATTTCATTTATTACTCGACAAGAATTTTGTTTCTTTAATTGGTCTTACGGGAAAGCAATGCATTACAGAATATGACTATTTCTAATATTTTGACAGCATTTTTAAAAACATATTGATGCTATCTCTAGAAACACACATAAATGATTCGTCTGAAAGAGAAACAGGAAAATAATACACAACGCCGAAAAACAAAATCAGATTACAGGTGAAACGAAACGAAAACGACAGCATTCAAAATCGTTCAGGTATAATAACGTTGGAGAGTTGATGGAGATGAAAATGAGGATGAACTCGTAACAAACTTGATCAAAGCATGGATCTATGTATACACGCTAGAAATATGTTGTGTAAACATATTTAGGGGTATGCCCGACTAGGGTGGCCTGCTTTCCACAACATTCTCAAGACGGCGTCCAATATGGCCGCCAAATATACTTAAATCCGTATCTTTTGAGATCTACAGCGTGACAGACCAAAACAGAAAGAATGCCAACGTATAGCGAATACAATAGTAACAATGATGGATATTACTGAAACTGACCGCTTTACTGTAATTTCGTAAAGCGAAACGACAACAAAATATAATTACTTTCTATAGTTTCGAGGCATATCCTTGTCTTAGCTTCGGATTGAGACGAATAAAATCCAAAAGAATAAAAGCTATATAACGTCACGTCAGCAATGCAATGGATTAAGGTAACGTCGACATTGCACTTGACAGAGCAAAGATCGTAAAATACTTTCCATTTTTCCCTTCGGAGAGATAGAAGGATCTCAACACTGAGAGAAGGAGGGGAGGTCCTTAAATTGCTTAACACTCAGCGTTGTTTGGTAACTTAAGAATCATTATCCTCGAAATCAGATTCCCTTTTATCTACCTCAAGGGGTAAAAAGATTCTATTTATCCACACATAGGCATACGCAGTAAATTTCAGTTCGAAAGCTACATCTTTTCTAAATCTTGATTAGAAAGTGCATAAAATTGTTCAGATCCTTGTCGGCGGACGTTCTGAAACGTGACATAATTTAAACGTGATACGTAACGCTGATTAGTTGTAATTTTAACTCCAAAGGAAGAATATTTGCCAATAAAATACTGTTATTTGGTTAAAGTACATGTGTTTTAGAATATTAATCCTCTTATTGCATTCAAAATGTCCTCTCTTTTTAACCCAAATCCCAGATACACGGTAAAGAAAAAACATTTTATCAGTCAGTAGGTATTGGGCTGTGGATAGTTTACCCTTAGGTTTGGGGAAGTCGGATTAAACACCTAAATTAAGTTTTAATTGGTTTAGCGTCCTATAAGCTCCTAATGTCATTGTAGGACAATAGCAAGGGCCTGCTGCCTACTTGAGAGTGCTACCTCATTAAAGTACCTTGTTGCAGACATTAAGCAAAGTTTTTACCCATTTTCAGGATAATTTACTGGGTGGAATACCCAGTAAATTATCCTGAAAATGGGTTAAAATTTTGTTGCGATTTCAATGTCTTTATTATACATGTATACAATATATTGATTATATGCTGTCAACCGATGTTTGATGATAAAAACATTATTTAGCAACTTATGTATCAATTCAGGACATTTAGTGAGGTGAATATGTGGTTAAACGGACCTGAGAAAATGACATTGGCCTCGACTTCGCCTCGGTTAATACCACTTTTTCAGGTTAATTTAACCACATATTCACCTCAACAGAAGTCCGTAGCTGATTTTTATTTTCGAAGACTATTTCTCCACATCCATACTATTTTCATGGTAATTGCGATCATAACAATGACAATGAATAACAAAGGCACCTGATCGAATCATGAGGCCCCGGTAGCTCAAATGTTGGTGAGACTTAACTAGTGGTTGGGGGAAATTAAAATAAGAATACAACAAAAACCTAAAATATCTTATATTATTTCACTGTTATACATCGGTTGAGACACATACGATTGATGAGTTTTTTTTTAATTATTTTATAAAATAAAATAAAATCTTATGTCATCATTGAACCGTTTTCCGAGTTTTGTTATAGACAGTATGAATGCCAGGGCCTGTCCAGATTGTAACGAAACCGTCAAAACCGGACTAACGCAGAGTCATACTAAATTGTTTTCATATTTGTTGTCTCATTTTATATCCATACACAGAATTAATGTAGCATGCAAGAAAACTGTGACACTTCTTAACTGTTTATACAGTAAAACATGTATTGAGTCACAGACGCTGTCCCTTAACGCAGGTGGTCGTTTAATACAGGTTCAGTTCTCAATAAAATCATTACAATGGGAAACACTCAAAGTGGTCTCTAAACACAGGTAGTGCCCTAAAATATGTGCTCTCATGAGCAGATTTAACTTCACATAATAAGTTTAAATAAAAACTCATCGATGAAGTGTAAAATCCGATATCTGCCGTTATTCATTTTTTAAAGACAAGCCATATTTTCTACCGTATGGTTTTGGATTGTGTTAAGGAATATTAGGATAAATTGAAACAATGATATTATAACAAATAACAAATTATTTTGAGTAAAGCAGACGTGATTTTATGAAGGTGAGAGTTCTTTAAGGCCTTGTTATGTAACGTTGATAGGTGTTTTGAACTTTTATAGCTAAATTAGCTAGACAGTTTATGGTATTCGTACGTTTATGACTTTTATCA
The DNA here is from genome assembly GCA_032359455.1 of Chlamys rubida. NCBI lineage: Eukaryota > Metazoa > Mollusca > Bivalvia > Pectinida > Pectinidae > Chlamys > Chlamys rubida. The sequence goes on from JAUMHH010190683.1 coordinate 8,210, forward strand.
AAAAGACATTAATTTACATAAATACAATCCTTTTGAGGGAGTTTCCGAATTAACCTTCATGAACTTTAATATTGGCGTGGTAGAGTTTCCCATGACTACCGTTAATATTTATCCCCCACACCACGCACTGTCGAATGGCGTTTACAAGTTTTGATCGTAATGAGTCAGCCGTTTCTGTATATTTCACACAGTTGAATAGTCATGTGAAGATCGAATGTTTTATTGGCCAGTTTAAAAAGATCCATAAAACATTACAATAAATAAATCTGATCCAAACAACGCAGCATTTCTATACATTTTGTAAGCTACATTTTTCACATTTTGTTATTCGCTGTTTATTAAAATTGATCATAAGGATACATTCTGCCTTCTATGACCTTCTTGCGATCCTGCTAAATATTTCAAATCGCATAATTTTTTATCTATCAATAATGTTTTTGCTCGTTTTTGTTCTTATACACCATTTTTTTTTTTTCCCAAAAACATTTTATGTTTGTTATGTCAATATACTTTAAACCAATAAAACGATACACTTTATCTATAAATATGGCGGGGGGAAAAGAGAAATAATTTTGCATGGTTTTAAAATATTACCATTATTTACTGTAAAGTGTCATTTACTAATCGAACACTTTAGCAGCCCTACCTTTCTGGTTGCCCGTTCTTTTCCTGGTACCTCATTGGCAATTATTATATTCAAATTCAAATCTTTATTTGCACAATTGTATACAGATGTATATGTTCGTGATAAAAATGAAATGATAAGACGGATAAGTGTCCTTTGAATTACTTTAAAGAGATTGTTTTGTGATATATAACTACATGTATTCAAGCATTACCGAGGCAAACTAAATTGGAGCATTCCACAGCCTCTGACTATGTAATACATCATAAGGTTTTAAAGATTTTGTGATTCGGAACTCTGATTGAGGACAAATGCTACGATTATGTGTATTTCGTTTAATGTCTAAATAGATGTGTTGTTATGCTAAACATCCTCGAGGCAGCACGGCGTCTGAGATTTCCCCCATACTGATTTTAAAATATGCTTGCTTACTAGCAAAATGATAAAAACTCATAATTTTCTTGAGCAATTAGATAACTACGTCTACATCAATTTTTTTTAAGAAAACAAACGATATTTGACAGACATTATACAACGTCTGAAACGAACCCAATGTAAATACTAATTTCATGATCGCAGGTTGTACAGTACTTTACATGCTAATACACATTTCAGCCTTCGTTTCTTGTAGAGTACATATTTCACAGTAGTTGGTTTTGCCTTCCAGAAACAAATTTATACACAATGTAAGGATCAGGATGTTTCGGATAAATTTGTCTTGTTGACCTACTATTAGCCAGTATTTTTCTACCTTATACGGTTCAATCTACCGTGAACAAATTTCACGGTTGTCATCCTGACCCGATGTTTACCTACATGTTGAATGTCACGGTTTGTCATCCTGACCCGATGTTTACCTACATGTTGGTAACGTCACGGTTTGTCATCCTGACCCGATGTTTACCTACATGTTGGTAATGTCACGGTTGTCATCCTGACCCGATGTTTACCTCCAGGTTGGTAGTGTCACGGTTTGTCATCCTGACCCGATGTTTACCTACATGTTGGTAATGTCACGGTTTGTCATCCTGACCCGATGTTTACCTCCAGGTTGGTAATGTCACGGTTTGTCATGGTTACATACTTGTTACTCTGTCTGTGATTGTTGTTGATTTAAAAAAACACACGAGATTACTGTGTAACTGTTAACAAAACTAATTGGAACTGAAAGGTCATGTGACTAGGGCACCGCACGAACGAACGACATATTTACACGGAAACTCTCGACAATTTATAAACCTATTTCGAAACTTAGTAATGGAACGTTCTCAAAGTGCGCCCTAGGGTAATGGCAACGAAACTACAAAGCACACTAATGAACATCAAAACCTTGGACATTCATTTTACGAGGAAACAGACTATTTCCTTAAGATATAATGATGGCAACCATCTAACATGCCCATACCCTTCATCAACCTTCTTTTCTGGAAACTATGTCTTGTTAAGTGGTCAGCCAGCAGTTAAAATCTATTTCGGAAATCATGATATTCCGAGCAAGCACATGGATAACGAATCAACTGCAACACTATATACCAACATACATATGCTTACCTGTTTTTGTAAGGAGGCAGAACATAAAACGCTATTTTTTTCTGGAAACCTTGTTTTCCCCGCCTATGTTCCTTTATTTATTGATTTGTTTTAGAGCATGCTATCGTTCCTTTCGTTTTGTTTCTCCTATGTTCCTGTTCGGACTATGTTCTTTATATACTGACAACTTTCTATTCTATTTTGTGTTTCTAAATGGCTTCATCATTCATGGCATTGACCTGTAAGCTTTTAGAATATGCATGGTGTATTTCATGTATTACTAGAGAATAAAACATACAAGTAAAGATTGCAAAATAACGTACACACGAAAATTAAATGAGTTACAGTATCAAGTGGGATAGAAAGGACGCACTAAATATCATAGTCATCGTAACGACTTAATGTCAACTTGCCTTAAACTGAGGAAACGTCAAATTAATGATATAAGATCAATCAAATCTGTTTACAACTCAATAAAACTTGAACAATAAAACCGAAAAGGACGCTTTCATACCTTTTTACAAAAGGTGCAACACACAAACAAAACTGTTATGAACGTAATTAATGTTCGAGTAGAGTTTCCATGGCTAGGTACACAAAGGCGGGCCAGAGCATCAACGTCAACAAGAAAGCAATGGATTACATCATTTAACTTTAAATGTCAGTGACATAAATCTTTAGGTAAAATATTCAAAAGAGAAACGGATTTTTATTACGCTGCAGGTAAAAGATATATTGGTTAATTGTATAATTACGTGTTGTAAGAAATGTGTGTGTGTTTTTTTAATGTAGTTAAACATTCATACAAGAGAGCTCTACACTACACCCGACTGACTTTTATAATGCCAACAGCCCTGTACTTTTAAAAACCCAGCTATCGTGGCATGGGAAAGGGCTTTTGGTATTTTAAAATAGCGTATGTTTAAACCTATGGCTGTGATTTGGGCGTTACAATATGTTTTAATCAAAATGTATTCGCCAGGTGCTAAGATAAATTTTCGAATTAAAATTGCTTTTTCGCTTTCATTCAAGCATGAATCAAATATAAATACGCATAATGATGACTCTACATGTTCCAACCTATATAAGATCTTCCTGTCCAATTTAAATTTTCTTAACTTACTTAAAAGAACAGTTGGTATCCTATCTCATACTTTTGAAACTTAATTAAAGCATCATATTCTGTACAATATTTTTTTTTTATTTTCATTTACTTGTATGTTTTTATTCTTCAGACCATTCATAAGATTAGTGTTTTGTTTGCGTTTTTCACAGCAATACTTCATATACTACTCTACAAAACTTAGTTATTTGTTGGTAACCAAAAAGGAAGCTGTGCACACAAACAAAAAACACCTACTATTGACAAACAGTCAGATTATACTTGTTTCGTTCCTATAGTCATTGTTCCTCGGCAACACTTCGACATAACACACGACATATTAACACACGGCATATTAACACACGGCATAACACACGACATATTAACACACGACATATTAACACACGACATATTTACACACGACATATTAACACGACATATTAACACACGGCATATTAACACGACATATTAACACACGACATATTAACACGACATATTAACACACGACATATTAACACACGACATATTAACACACGACATATTAACACACGGCATATTAACACACGACATATTAACACGACATATTAACACACGACATATTAACACACGACATATTAACACACGGCATATTTACACACGACATATCTGGACACAATGAACGCTCTTGTATCCTTTCAGGGTGGACACGACTTACAATCAAATGACAGAAGAATAAAACACTTTTGCATAAAATGTAAATATTTCCGAAAGTTCAATATCCATGTTTGTTTTTCCTCGGCTTAGTTATAAATGTAAAACGGATTTCATAAGTACACCGAATGTTGCGCATGCGTGTTATGTCAGTTCGTTACGTAACTGCGGGGTTCAGAAGCTGTTTATACATATGTTTATACATGACGACACCTCAACTTTTTATTCAAATTAACTTGTAGATTAATGTTAGCATGCACGTAGTAATGTCGATGAAAATTCTTTATGAGAAATACGTATAGATTTAGTTTTGTTTTCTCCCATTCAAAGCAGGTCTCTTCCCGTGCGAATTTCCACAGTAGTGGCCCTTATATCCATTTCACATTATTTAAGGCAGCGATTAACAAAATGTATGCTGAAGTTGTTTTATAATTGTAAAAGCAAGACTCTCTACGCTCGAATGTCCACGTAGTTATATCCATTTAGTCATAAGGCATACTGTTGAAGTTGTTATATAATTATAGGCTCCTAAAAAGTCTATACTTTACGAGATTTGTACATTGATAAGTTTAATACCAGTGTACTGACTATCTGTAAAGGGGTATGCCTCGATGCAGGGTAATCATTGGCTGCTGATGAGGATTTCGTTATTATGCTAGTCAGCGACTGGTCCGTACGCTATAGGGAACTCGTCCATTTTTTCATTCAGCAGCCATCTTTGATTGGATCAGCCCTTTTTGGTAACATTGTTTAAGCAAAATTACATTTTTAAAAAATATGCTGTGTGGCACTTGTTCCTGTATTTATAAGAATGGAACTGCTCTATATTTGAATTTCTTGAAGTTATATTTGTCTGTGTTTAGAATCATTATGGAGCTGTTTTTGAAATACATTCCAATACTGTAAAGGTACATATTTTAGTGGTATTCTAATTAACGCGCTTTTCACACTTTCACAAACATAGCTCACATTTATTTAGTCCTGGGTGTAGGAAATCAAACGCTACTGTTTTATGGATTGTGTGCGAATCCGTGATGATTTTACTATCGAAATTAGCAACAAATATAGCTTGGTTTGTTATTTCATTGGTCGGGTTGACTCTACATGAAAGGACTGTTTACTTTCCGCCTCCCAGAGCAACTCGTAATGTCTACAGTGCTTCAGTGACTCAACATACATTTAACAGATAGCTCGAATTTATCTGTATTCAGGGGAAAATAATGTTTTACAAATCAGTGTCATATGTATTTAACTGCATGTACGTGTAATATCTCTATGCATGTCTTAAAAACATTTAAAATGTTTATTGATCTTAAATGTACACTCCCATCTTTTATCTCTCATGGAATTTACATTTAAAAACAACTTTATAATTGTAGGTTAAGGTTTTCGATTTATCTTATTATGTCACAAATTATATTTAAAATATTACTCATGATAAAAAAACAACGCTCTCACGTCAACAAATTCGACCTAGAAGCCAAGACGACATAAACAAGTCACAAAACAACGTCAATGACAAAACTGATATTGTACCACACTGGTAACAGTGAGAGGGTACTATTTCAGAGTTTACTTATTATAACAGAGTAATTACGAGTATTGGTCGTACGATGAATTATACATGTGTAGCAGAAGATCTATTTTTATACAAATATGTTGTAATCTAGTAAAACGCATATTTTACTGTCATGTAACTCTGTAGCGGGAAATTTTGCCCAGTCAAACTTTCGCCCTACGCCGGTAAAATCTATATAAGCCCAGTGTTAATTTCGCCCTACGCCGGTAAAATCTGTAATAGCCCAGTGTTAATTTCGCCCTACGCCGGTAAAATCTATATTAGCCCAGTGTTCATTTCGCCCTACGCCGGTAAAATCTGTAATAGCCCAGTGTTAATTTCGCCCTACGCCGGTAAAATCTGTATTAGCCCGGTGTTAATTTCGCCCTTCGTCGGTAAAATCTGTATTAGCCCAGTGTTAATTTCGCCCTTCGTCGGTAA